>JBCAUA010010404.1:0-27493 GCA_038406235.1 Peronia verruculata | reverse complement strand
TGCAGAACCCGCGTTTCGATCCCGGCCTGTTTTGCTTCATGAGCAGACGCCATACCCATTGAGCCACTGCGTCCCCCCAACACCTCGATCTGTTTTGTCTTTACTCTATCATGTAATGAATTATTAATGAGCTACCCCCCCCCCCTTCGTCTTCCCCAAGCCACTTGGCTAATCTCAATGCCCGCCACCCGTCTCCTACCTCCTTAAGGCACATCTAGTGCACAAAGCTGATGAAATAATAGCTGTGAAACGATTATGTTTGCAAAGTGTACTTGATCCACTTGAATCTAACGCAGTTTCGGAGTACCGTTGGGCATACAGGTGTACTATATTATGAGTCTCTAGCGGTATAGACATCCTGTTATAAATGATTTGACTGTCACAGACTACTACTACACCAGATAATATTTTACTAAAGCCAATGAATGAGTGACGTTCCTGTTGTAAGCGATTTCCTGCTATAAGCGGTCCTGTTATAAATGGTTCCCACTGTACCGTATTTATTTATTTTTTTTTTATTATTATTATAATTCATTAAATAGTTTCCCGGGGACACAGTGGCTCAATGGGTATGGCGTCTGCTCATGGAGCGGCCGGGATCGACGCGGGGGTTCTGCATAGGGGGATGACAGGACACGAAGATCGAAAACCCGCATTTTTTTCAGTGACCCAACGGTCCCCTGGCTTCCTGTGGGTAAGGAAGCCCGACGTCTAGCCTTCTCCAATAAGGGCGAATATATTTCGGAGGTCCCGTGTGTACGTTACGTACGTTAAAGAACCTTTGACAGATCAAAATCGATGGAAGAGTAGGCCTGAGTGCCGCTGTGGGGGGCAAAATTTCCAAATTCCAAAAGTTCTACCCACAAAAATTCTCAGCAAAAATTGACAACTTCTAAATGCCGAGATAATCCTATCTCTTAGGATTGAAAGGTTTAAGAAAAACAACTTGCTTTGTGCTGCAAACAGGAGCTCCGCATCATATTTCCTATTTGCGGTTACCGCAAATAGGCACTCGCGTAATTTCATACATGTACATGTAGATACCGTAATTTTTTATTATTATTTTTTTTTTTTTTTTTGGTCAGATCATCCTTGTGCTCTATTCCTCCATTTTACTTCCCTGCCTCCCTTCATTCGGCCTCTACACCGATTAGGGCAGCTAGGTGCAAAAGAAATTTATGAAATGGATGGTATTATACATATGATTGTATAGAATTAATGGTAGAGATAACAGTGGATAGATCCAAGTGGTTCGTTCAAATTGAAGTAACATTTAGATTTGTCTCAAGAGGAGGTGTGTCGACTTTTATGAGTTAAGTTCGTTGCCATGTGAAACTGTTTTGATGACAGTATTTCGTCATGTCATCTTGCCAGTCGTGTATTTGTTTCGAATTCGAGGTAACTGTGCAAAATGCGGCATTTTCATCCATTTGTCTTGCGTCAAGTTGACACGCGTCAACTCGGCCCGAGTCACTGCCTGTGTATGCCGAGATTGTTTCCGTATGACCCGATCAGAAACCATTCCGTCATTTCAAAAAGCAGTCTCGGATGCAACTGAGACCAAACGTTGGGGCAGCTCCTCCTCAATAGCCGATGATGTCGGATTTCTTTGAAAATCCCGAAGACAGCCCGTTCACTGACCGCTGATGCTCTGGCTTCCTCAGTTAAAAAGGCGCTTTCGTCGTCAAACTCGCTCGCCAAGCCAAGTCTTCCCAGCCACAGCCACTAAAACCGCAATCCAGATGTTTTTAAACTCGGATGAGTACGTGTTATCCGGCCCACACCCCCGAACCTCCACCGGCAGAGATTTGTGGAAGACAGTCAATGCCAAGTTGGTGGACGGGGACGAGAGAGTGAGAGTCGTTGTATCAGACGACACCGTTCTTTGCGCTTCGGAGGAAGTTCTCACTGCTAATTGCTCTCCGACCGACGCCTGATGCTCTCCTCCTCTGAGGCCGGTGAAGATGACATGATGAGAGCCTTGAAGTCATTCAGATCTAGCAGCAGTGGCGGTGTCGATGGACTTCGACCTGGACATCTCAAGGACATGGTCTGCCTCGACAGCAGAGGCCGGGAGTCGCCTTCGTCCCTCCGTGACCCTCCTCTGCAACCGCATCATCAGCGGGAACCTGCTGAAATATGCAAGAAATCTCCTTTTCTCAACGAATCCGACAGCACTGCGGAAGAGGAGGGGCGGCATCAGACCCATCGCCCTCGGCAACGTGTTCAGACGCCTGGCCTCCAAAGCAGCCTGCCGACCGGCGATCAATTCGGTCAAGACGGAGCTGACCTTTGCTCAATTTGGCGTTGGCGTCCCAGGTGGTTGCAAGGCAACCGCACATGCAGTTCGAGCTTTTATCGACAACGGTCCCCCCTCGAAACATGCCTTCACCGGTGTCCGTAATTGTATCCTCTCGTTCACATAGTATACGCCACACCAAGCTCACTCTTCATTGCCGATGACATCATCGAGTCTCCATCAGGCATCCAACAGGGGACCACTTTTGTTCACTCTCGCCGTCAATGATATCGTCCGCTCCGCTGGTCCCCCCATCGATATCTGGTACCTGGACGATGTGTATATCGGCGTCCGCTAGACACTGTGGTGCCCGATATTTGGAAGATTGTTCCGGCTTTGGCCAAAATCGGCCTCGTTATTAATCCCTCGAAGTCAGAGATCATCAACGCTAAGTGCAGTGACGATCAATTTGACTCTACAGTGCAATTGATCCGACAAATTCTTGAGGAAGCCGAGATCACCAATCTCGACGACCTCTGTGTCCTTGGCTCACCGATTTGCCGTCTTGCCATCACCGGGGATCTCATCTAAAAGACCAGACCTTTTAAAGATTCTGACTGAGCACCTTCAGTCTATCGACAATCACCTCCGCTCTTTTCTTACTGAAAAAAAGTGTTTCACCCTACCAACAATTCTATTCTCCTTTCGAAGGGAGCCGTGTTACGCGTCACGTGATGAATTGGACAAAATCGACACTGTTGTCCGGGAGAACGTCGAAACGATTCTGGTTGGATACAGGCCACTCTTCCCGCTAGCCACGGCGATCTCAGCCTTCGCTCAGCCGTAGATGTCGCCTGTCTGGATACGGCTCGTCGGTTTATGCCAGTAAAGAGCTTGTCGAGGAGATGCCATCTCTTCTCGGGCAGCCGCTGGCACGTCACATCTTCTTGATTTTCGACCCTGCTACCTCAACCGACCAAACAACGGAGTTGGGACCGACTTCCAATGCCACTGAATCGCTGAGGAACTGAAACCGACTCTGTCACAACACCGATTCGCATGCTCTGCTCGGCCGCATCGGAACATAGCGGCAACTGGCTCAACGCAATTCTTTCAACAACCACCGGTAACCATCGCCACCCGAGACAGTTCGGATCTGTCAGCGACACCGTTGTCGCTGTGGGGCCATGGTGGACGAATTCGGTCTGTATCCCTTATCGTGCCGTTATGGCGCGGGTAGAATCCCCCGTCACATCGCCCTAAATGATTATATCAAGCGAAAACTCGATTCCACCGGCCCGTTTTCAATATTGGAACCGGACGGCATGGACTGAGGAGATGGACGACGCCCGGATGGGCTACCGTTTTCCCTTTCGAGACCGCCAAACCTCTCGCTTGGGATGCCACCTGCGTGGACTCATTTTTGGCGGACAACATTATTTTGTTCAGCTGCGGGCAGCCCGGGATAAGCGGCCTGAAAAGCAGAGGAGGTGAAGCGCCTGAAATACCCAGCTTCGTCTGACCGCTTTCATTTCGTTCCGGTTGCCGTCGAGACGTCAGTCGGCCCTGCTGCCACAAGTTCCTTGAGTCAGGTTGCGGCGACGGACGAGCCAAGACAGGCCCACTGGCGATCGTCAGAGGCAACGCCTTCTTTCCTATAACATTAGCGTGGCAGCCATGGCTGTCCCGCGAAATTGACTCCAGTCCCAGAGTTGATTAGGCCTGTGCATGACCGGGCATGATAACCGGTTAAACCGGTCATGGACTCATGAATGGTTAACCGTTACAGTGACCGGTGACAGGTTATGTTGCCGGTCATGATCAACCATGAAGTGAGGTTAAAGCAGTCATCAATTAGTTACACCGGTGTCTCTGATCTCAGAAAACTCCGTTCGTCAGCCACACGCGTTCGTCCCAGTGTCACCCTTCTCATACCCCTCCCTCTATTGGTGTCAAAATGCAAAAGAATTCGACGCCCGATCAATCTGCCAGGTCACATTTGTGAAATATTGCGTTTCACACCCCACGTTTTCCTTAATCTGAGTTACCTGTCAGAGGTCATGTGAGTGAAACTCAGGCTGAGTATGAATGGCGTTTTGTTTTTTATCGCAATGGACTATGCTCAAGGCCATAACTATAACTGGTGTGACGTAACATATGGCAAAGAAGAAAATATTTAACCGATATAATGACCTGTGATCGACGGTCATGAAGTCGGTTTAACCGGTTAACCGTCGGTCACAACATTGCACAGGCTTAGTGTTGATAGGGCAAACCGAGCCTGACTATCGGTCATAAACAAAAGTAACTTATGGACTCTTTAGTAGGCTATCGTTTTTTGTTTTTTTTAATTTGTGAAGCCTTTTTTTTTTTTTTTTGGATTTATATGGAGAATTTCTCAATTAAAATTATTGTTTTAATTGTAGCCTGTTTATTACTAGATATGAGAGTATTATTATGTCAGATCATGTCTGTATGCCTCATATTGATAATATTTTTTTTATTAGTTATTAAAATTATTGTTTGAATTGTATTTATTACTATGTATGAGAGTATTATTAGACTATGTTAGATCATGTTTGTATGCCTCATTTTGATTTTTATTAGTTGTATAATATTTTTTAAACTCTCTGTAGATCGATTGCTTGATAGCTGACTTTTGTTAGTGGGCAGCATTTCGAGCATTTACACTAGTTGTTCTCTACATGGCTTTTGTTTCATGTATATTAGGTTTAATAATGTACGACCTGTCTGTCCAATTGATTTTAGAAATTTAAGCCAATAAGAGATGACTTTACAACTCGATGATAACGAGACTATTGTTTACAAATGGCGAGCCATGAACTGTTCGAGGGCTGGATCTGGAGCTAGACTCTAAAGATCTAGGCCCAGATTAGATATACATCTAGATATACAGATAGATCTAGATCTAGATCTAATCTGCCTTGTAAACTGAGACTTCAGAAAAGGTTACAATTTTTATTTTCCCCCAAGGTCGACAAATCTCCCAGATAAAAACATCAGTAAGTAGTGGTAGATCTATGACAGATCTAAATCTGTGACAAGTCTTGTTAATTTCACAGGTTGTGTTTAATTAAGCCAAGGTAAGCAGAGTAACGAAGCGTCGTAACAATTACTGTTTGAAATATAGATCTGTGTGCCTAAGTTTACATAGTTTGTGTCTTTCTGTTTTCTTAGATGAAACTTTCATGAACATTGTTAATTATATAGAATCTAGATCTGATCTAGATGATATAGATCTACGTAAACACAAAATAAATGAGATGTGACACAATGAATGAAATCAGGCTCTCATCAAATTTTGAGCATATGGAGTTATTGGAATCAGTTTGAAGATTAGGCCTATCATTTCCTTTTCTGTGTGTGAACAAATTTTTGTTCTACCTTAATTAGGAGTCGCGATATGAGCAGTTGAAGACAATGGGGATGACCTGTTGCTGCAGTTGAATTTAGCGAGAACATGGCTAATCACTTTTATTAATCCTTATTTATCCATATTAGGCCATGCCACTAAATTACAACTTTTGGACTTTTACTCAATCTATTTCAGCAAATTTAAATCTGAAATGTGTTCTTAGATTGATATAGAAGGGTTCTGTGAAGAAAAAAAAAATGCATTTAAAATTCATTCAGTGTGACAAACAAGTGATTTCTCCTATAGTCCTATAGCCTATAGATTGCCAAAGTTCGATGAGTGCCACATTTCATCATGCAGCATCTCAAATGCTTTGCTAGTATAGTTTGCATGCTATGGATGAAGAGAAAAAGGAGGCAGAAAAAGAAAAGAACTGTTTTTTTTTTTTTTAGTGTCTTTGATTTGAATTCTTGTTCCAACCTTTTGTATTTGACCTCTTAAAGGAAAAGAGAAAACAAGTAAGATTGATCTAATTAGTAATACTTTAGGGGATTCCTGTAACTAAAATCAAAGCATATGCAGGCCTAGTCACAATTTGGGCAGGGGTCAGGCTTAGCTTTATCATGATGCTTGTATCACGGCTGTGTACCAGTGTAACTTTAAGTTGACCGGTGCCGCAGCTCAACCAGTGCTAGAAGGTCAAGATAGCCTGGTCACAGGTCTAGAGTTTATTTATAATTGAATGAAACATATTTAAGAGATCTTTGCTGATCCATATCAATACATTGTTGAAAGAGTGAATGAATTTTACCTTGAGGAGATATTCAAACATGATTTTTAAACATATATATATAGTTCCTTCTATGAAATAATATTTACAGGAAACTACCAATCATGACTGACGTGCTGAGAAATCCACTAAGTGACACTGGAGAGAAAAAACAAATCATTGAACAGGTTTTCAGACAGTATGACAGAAATAGCACTGGGGAGTTAACTCCTATTCAGGTTCAGACTCTGCATGGGGATATGAGAATTGGTGGAATTAGCCATCCACAGGTGAGTTTGCATGATAATTACGTGTGCATGCCCTGGTTCTTTTGCAACTAATCTTCTAGATTCAGGCTATCTTAACACAACAGCAGGGAGCAGAGGCATTACTTCTGAAAGTTATCACTATCTCCTTGTCCATAGATTTGCCTTGCAATTTCACACCTTGTCCACTTCTTTTTTTTTTTTTTTTTGCAGTGTGCATACACATACAATGTTTTATACAAACAGACTTGTCATCCATGATACACCTCTTCACTACAAAATTACAGTGGGTTTGTTGGGAGAGATATTGTTTAGTTGGTTTGTAGATGTGAGAAGTCTTCATGTGCTAAGGAATAGCTGCAATCACTTGTGCCTGAATGCTCTAGTTTCATTCATTCAGCATCATAGCTAGTGTCTGAATTTTTTATTATTTTTTTTCACAATGAGATACACTTGTATGCCCAGGACTAACTATATATTCTACTGGTCCTAGAGAGCTAAAACTCTTACAGTTTCTCAAAGCACTCTCATTGATGCATGACTACATCCTCCTAAACCAAGAGACAAAGGAATGGCATCACTCCTCTACAGATGATGCCAGGTATCCCCTCAATTATTTTGCTGAATGTCAAAAGTTCTTTGTTTTCACTAATTCACTTCCTTCTCATTTGATCTTTGACTGATAGAAATAAGAAAAAGTCACAAGGAGCAGCTCAAGCCCTCAAGTGCCTGTCTTCGGATGCTTATGTGCCCATTTGTGCAAAGACTTTGATATAAAGGTTTTAATAAACTATAGGGCATTAACAGTCCTTTCTTCCTTTACAGACATGATTATTATACGACCACATTTTTTGGGGAAAAAAAATCACCACCATCATTTTACCAGTGCTCTGAGATTGCTTGAATTTCATTGATGGAGCATCTTCAGCACCCACCAAACACGTGTTTTGACGCTTTTTTTCAGAATTGTAACTATGTGCCCATGTCTCATCTCCAGTCATGACTTTATCCACTGACTTTGACCAGTATTCATTATATTCCTTAAGTCTATGAATGTTTTGACAAAACTCACCCCTAGCCCTTTTCTGATCTTCAGTCAATATATATACAGTGGGAATCATTTACCGCTTATAACAGGGAATTGCTTATAACAGGACTGTCGTTAATCCCATGTCCACTCCTACTTTGGCATTAGTAAGATATTGTCTTATATAGCACTAGTCTGTGACAGTCAAATCACTTATAACAGGATACTTGGTCCACTAGTTGCTCACAGTGGTACACCTGTAGGCCCAGTGGTACTCCAAAACTGCACGTTTCAAGTGGGTGGTGTCACTTGACAGCTATTATTTCATCTGCTTTGTTCACTGTAAAGATAAAATGTCGGCTAGCAATTTTTTTTTTCTGCACATTCATTGTATATCAGTTGCAGCAGGAATCACTTATAACAGGACTTTTCTCTGGTCCTAGTTGTCCAATTTTGTCACATTTCCACTGTATGAGGTACCCTCGGGACACAGGCCTTACTTAGCCTCAACTTAGTTTAAGTGTTCATACAATATTTTATAGAGAGTAATGGATGTAAATCTAAGTTTATCCTGTATTTCCTCATATGTTATTCACCTGTTTCCATCCACCAACTTTGGCACGGCTTTTGTGTTTTCATTTGTAGTAACAGAGACAGGTCTTCCATTGAAGGGACCAGCTTTGATGGTCTTTCTGCCATATGAAAGCCTCTGATACCATTTGTAAATACATGTAGTACATATTGCATAAAAAGCAATTTTAGTATTAATTTTCCCATTTTTGTATTACATCTCCAGGTTTTAGCTTCTATTAACTACGTTTGTGCAACTGAAAACTGTCATGTCAGTGAACTCTATGACTTATTGCAAGAGATGGATCGTCGCTACTTCCTTTTGCAAGACTTACGCTGGGAATTTTCCTTTTTGGATCGAGCTATGAAGCAAACGATCACAGTAGAGCAAGCCAAGTAAGACAAAAACTGTTATCGTTGAACCAAGGTTGCTTTTCTTATTCCTCTGTGTCAGAAGTCTCTTCTTTTTACTTGATCAGTCCACCTCTGTACATGTATCATTTGTAATTTTTTCATAATTTAAAGTTGTTGTGAATGTATATGATTACTTTCTATCAGTTGTGTCTTGCTGGCTCCTGATTTGTCAAGACTATAGGGTTGTTTTGAATGCTTTCTCTTCATGCTTTCCAGATGGATGGTGCAGTCTGTGCATGGAAAGTATTTCTCACCTGGAAGATGGAGCAATTTCATCAAGTCTCGAGCAATTCCAGGAAGTGGAGTGGCATTTGCAGAAATTGAAGTTATATTGTGTGACATTCCAAACAAACAAAGCTTGGAAGATGAGGAAAAAGAGAAGGAAAGGCTAAGGAGAGGTAAATCATCTAAAATACATACATTTAGAAGAATGATACAATTTACTTTTGGTTTCACCCGCTAAATGTATTTTCATAGAGGCTGTTCCCTCATTGTATCAACATTAGTTGGGTGTTTTTGAAAGATCTTTATAAATTAAGCGGACAAGATAATAGTATCATATTTTGTGTCACTTGAAAGCTTCTTTCAACATAGATGAAAAAAAAAAGGTGTGATTTACAAAGATATTCTGTTAGTAACTCAGAATAAAGGTGCAGTAATTGATTATGAAAGAATCAGAGAGAAATATCTAAGTACCTATAAGATGTATTCAAGGCAGTTAAACACATTGGTAATTAGTCCCATCATCTCTTATGTAAAATATTTTTGAATGATCAAGTTTTGAAGCTACTATACAGTAGCTAGATTTGCAGGATGGACTCTTAAGTTGATGACATTTTCTTTTGTTCTTTCTTTGAACTGTTACATGTGCTCCTTGAAGTATCCCCTATTAATTAATTTTGTTCTTAATTATCTGCCCCCAACCCCAACCACTTGGGTTTCTAAGTCAAATTTGTCAGACAGGAAGCTCTTGATCATCCCCATGACTATGAAAGGACAATAGACTGACAAAGCAGAGCCATAGTTTGGGAGTTAGGATAGATTATTTGCACTGAAAATTAAAAATAAATTCCACATTAGTTTCTGTTCATGTACAACCGCAGTTCATTTTCACCCTTGATATATTGACTGCTGGCTGTTGCAGAAATTTTTTGGTGGCTTATGGGATCAGATCTGTCTGTAAATTAGCCATTAAGAAATAACCAAAGCTAAGAAATCATTTGATCTTCCTGTCACTCATCCAAAATTTCCTTTTCATGCAAATTCAATGAATATGTGAAGGGACATGTCAGACTATGTTACCATTTGATTTCTGTTTTTAGATTCCCTTTTGAAAGTGAAATTTCTCATCCACTGGTGAAGTAAAAGTTTTGTTTCGCAATAGAAATTGTTCCAGTGGTTTGCAGCTGTGATTATGCTCTTGCCAAAGCTAGGATAGATTAACTCGTCACCTCAGAATTAATTAGTCCTAACTACAACAGTTAAAATTATATTTTAGTAAAGATAATTTAATTCTGGGGCGATGAAACATTGCCATGAATTATGAGCTGTGTATAGGCCTGGGTATCAGGTTGGTTTGAGGTGATATGAAAAGAGTCTGTAATATGATATATAAATGCTGTCTTACAGTACCTGGGCACTGCGTTCTTAATGGTTAGAACTCAGCAAATACTGCTTAATATCAATCAGATAATGATGTGTCCCCAGTATAAGTAAAATTTCAGCACATACATCATCAAGCTTTAGAGGGATTACAGTTTCTCTGATCAAAGACTGCAAGTGTAAAATGGAAGGCTTAGCCTTCATCTTAAGCTAAATTGAATGCAGAGTTGACATTTGTGATTGTAGTATTTATATTGATACAGATATATCAGTAGGACTACAGTTCAGTTAAAAATGGTAAAGACCTGATAGGATGAATGGTTTCTCAGAAAATGTATTCTATTTGGGGGTGCACTGTTTGAAGCATTTTGTGTTTTTAAACTTCAAAGAGAGGCAACGAATACGTGAGGAGCAACAAGCAGCTCTAAAAGCAGAGAGGGAACGACGGCAGAGGGAAAGAGAGGAGCAAATGAAGAGAGATGCAGCGGTAAGATATTGTCATTACATCCCCACTGAACTAGAATACACTTTATTGATTTATCAATAACAATCTTAGATCTTGGGTATAAGTATCCACTGTGCAGATTTTACCCCATTATTTGAAATTCTTGAGTGAAAGTACCTAGTGTACAAATGATATCCCATAAATTGAAATTAAAGAATGGTTGTAGTGTAATAATATATTGAACTCATAAATGAATACGTTTATATATTGCTCAGAATTGAATGCAATAGTTAATGGTTATTCTTGGCAGAAACTGTTGAGAACTGATGTGAATCTGTTTTTTTTAGTGCTCTAGATACCACTCATGAGTGATGCCAAGTAGTTTAGGGGTTTTGAAGTTATATAAAAATACGGAGAATAAATCAGGTCAAATCTGTTAAATCAAAACAAAAATGAATGAGCCATCTGAATATCAGTTCAGTATGATTCAATTATGACAACATTAATGACAGACCTGTAACCCTGTTTATGACTGGGATAAGTGAGAAATAACTGGACTACTAACTGTACTATTCCGCCTTTATATTTTACATGGTTTCTGAAACTCATTTGCATTTAGCACATTTTTACTCTTAGGTCAAACAAAGACAAAGGAATATTAAACCATGATCTTTGTCATCACTTAGTATGACATGTTTGTTGCTAATACTAATACTGTGGATCATTAAAATGAAATTTGAATGAAGTCAGTTTAGCTCTCTGAACATCCTTTTGTAACAGGTTGATTCATACATACCACAGCTTTTTCTGCTGTTAAATAATCTCTTTAATTCTCTATATTGGGCAGGAAAAAAAACTGTACCCTGATATAGAGCATGTTTTTTTAAAAGTTGATGTGTTTCTTGAATAGAATGTTGCACTGCATAAAGAAAAATAAGATTTTCAGCAAAAATCATAACATATAGACTTAACAAAAATCAGAAATGTATGTGACTGGCAAAACAGATAGCACTGATTAGCAATAGAAAGCACTGGGCAGTCATATTAACTTACTAAAACTTACAGAATAACAATAGTCAGTGGTAATGATAGGTTCTTTCAATTTTCTTCAATTATGGTTGAGGATATACAGGTGACTTTGTACAATTGAGAGTTACTAGTTCAATCATAGTCCTATGATGTATGATTTGATTTGATCTTTTCAACCCCACAAACTTATGGGCAAAGTGAAGGAAACAGCAATTTATGATGAATGCTTCATATGATTGTTACTTTTAATTGTTGAGAGGATCAGTTTGAAAATTTAGTGATGGTACCAGTAAGCTGCCTGTAGCTGTGGAGCTTTTAGTCGTCACTTCACAGAGTGTCTACAACGAATATCCACATTTTCTTTCAATTTTAAGTCCGTGATTCTTGAGACCTAAATAAAATTATATTTTACATTTCTGATCTCTCCTATCAATGACTCAGGATCAAAAGCGAGAAGAGGAAGCAAGGAGAGCGAAAACACAAGAAGAAGGTCAGTATTGCTCTTGTCTGTTCAAAAAATTTAAATTGATTACATGCATGCTAGTTAGCAGAAATAAAAATTTGTGAAATTGGGAATATCTTGTCTAACCTGAACAAACAGTACTTTCCAAAGTCAGCCATTCTGTTTAATTTATAACCACTTCACTGCTACACCAGTTTTTCAGTCTTGTGCTAAGCACCAGGTGATACAGTCAGTCTCAAGCCCTGCTAGTCCCTAGCTCACTGTGAGAAGGGTAGCTGGCACTCATCCTCTACTTTTCTGCAGGCAGTCAGCAGTGTTGACTGTTATTCATCACTAATTGTTACAAGAACAAGAAGATCATGGTATCTGATATTGGAACAAACAGGAAAGGAGGTGACTTGTAGGAGCTGATCATGAACATATGTCTTCTCACATATTGCCGCATGGAAATAGTACTGCCCCAAGTGAAAACATGCAACTTTTCAGGAGAAAGAAAAAACTTAATATCTTTGTTGTTTTTACTTCTTTTGTTCTAATTGTGAACAAAAAATCATAATCATTTTATCAGAAAAAAAAATTATACCTTTTTTCCCCATCAAATTTTATTTATAACATAACTATAGGGTATACAACAATGTTTCATTGAAGTGTTGGAAAAATAAAACTGTATTTGGAGTTACAGCATCATTATCAGTATCTATCATGAATCTGGTTAATTTATTATTAAGGTAAATCGACTTGCAACAACAATATACAGAATAAAAATGACAAAAATCTCTGTCTCGTATCACTGTAAGTCCAGTAACAATGTCAACATTGAAGAAGGTCATATTATTTCTGCAAAACATAAGCCGTAAGTTGACATACAGCAGTGGTATTTCAAAACAGATTTCTAGACTAGAAATACACACAGGATAGCTTGAGTTCCAACGGCAATATTTCAAGATTTTTACATGGTGTTTGTTTACATCAAGTGAATTTTTAATAATATCTGATTAAAAACTGAATGATTTTGTCACATGATGCACCAGCCCCATCCCTACTTAGGGTTTAAAAATCTTAAAATCGCAAAAAATCAGACTTACATCAGTTGTATTTCCGGGCGGCGATATGGAAGACCACTTTTTGGACATTGTTGGCAGTGTAATGGTTAAAGTGCACTATTTTGTTGTATTTTATGAGTTTATCAGAAACGTTTTCTAAATTATTATATTTACCACCTTCTGATTCATTTCAAATTCCTTCCTGTGCTTTGGTTTTTTTGTTTTTTTTTTTGCACTTTTTAAATAAAATCTTCTATTATCTTAATTTAACTGTTTGCACCTTATTATTAGCACTTTGTAGGAAAAAAAAGTTTTAGCACTTTGTTTTATTTCCATACCTTTCACCATTTATGATATGTTCAAAAATGCATTGAACACCATGTGAATTTGTTAGATTTCTGATTTGCAGTGCAAACTCTGTGTCTTTAAGATGTATGCTAATATTAAATGAAAATTTTAGCCTCGGACAGATTTGTGAGAGGAGAGACAGGCAAACAAACAACACCTAACAACACAAATGATGATGCCATGATGATGCCCTGGTATTCACCATCAACATTATGGGGTATTGACAAAAGCTCATCTCAAAATGAACAAATATTATACATATCTCACAATAGCTTGCTATATCCAACATTGAAATTTCTATATTTTCAGTCTTTTGGTGATGAGGAAAAATCTCCCTTTACACAACATGTACATTAATTCCATTTTTTTCACTGTAGGTTTTCGTCCTTTACTTTTACATGAAATTCATTTATATCTGTCCATCTGTCCATCCATCTATCCATCCATCCATCCATGTGTCCATCCATCCATCCATCCATCCATCTGTCCAGCCAGCCATCCATCTATCCATCCATCTATCCATCCATCCACCCATTCATTCATCCTCTGATTCATCCAGTCATCTCATTGATTCATCCAGTCATCTATCCATTCATTTATTTATTCATCCATTCATTCATCCATCCATCCACCCATCCATCCAGCCAGGCAGCCAACCATCCAGTCATCCATCCAGCCAGCCAGCCAACTAGCCAATCAGACAGCTATCCAGCCATACATGCAGCCTGTGAACACTATCTATCTTTTAATTGCATATGTCATGATTCATCCATTTTATGTCTCCATTTTTTCCACCCTTTTCTGACTCATCCTTCACTTATCCATTTTGCTTTTAATGATTCTGCTCACATAATTTTCATCAACAACTCTAACCCCATCTCATCAAATTGAACCAAGGTGCATTTTGGGCAAGTCTGACATTTTTCTTTCTCCTCATTTCCTTTTGTAAACCAACACTCTTGACTGACTTTCTGATGAATTCTTTCTCTTTCTTTCATCAATCATGCTATGTTAAAACTTCTTCTGATTCTCTGATCTAACTCTCCATTTGTTTCATTTAATGACATGATGTAGTTTTTTGTTTTTTTTTATGAAATGAAAAGCTGAACACTGCAACAACTTTGTGTAGTGCAGTCTTCTCTTGTTAATTTCTTCTTAATTAGAAATGTAAAGTTATCTATTTGCCAGTAGCAGTATTCTGTTAGAAGGGAAAAAGTTCAATTTGTAACAATTTAAAAGGGACAAAAGACATGGATTCTGATATATTTGGTTATTGCTTGTAATATGTAAGGTTAAATGTTTTTTGTTATTTTTTTTTTTACTGTAAATTATGTGCATCTTTACTGTTAGATGTAGACAAGTACATGCATATTCTCTTAGACAAGACAGAAAAAGTCATACTGACTCATGAATTTTCAAAATTTATGAAAATGAAGCTCAGGAAATAGTGAAACTAGAAAAGTTAAAGCAGTCATCTCTGTTCCCGTAACCTTGGTTCCCATAAGATTATCCATGCAGACAACCTGGCAGAGATGGACTTTTCTGTCTGATCCAGATTTTTGCGACTTTTCCATTTCTGGCCAGCACACATCTAGCTTTGCAGATTGGTTAGTTTGATAGCGTTTGTTAGTGTTATCACAATTCATGGATCTTTGAAATGTTTGGGACTGTAATTGCACATATGCTGTGTTCCTTTTGGTTAAAGATAAACAAAAATGATATGTCTCTTTCAGTTTTTTTTTTTTTTTACTTTTAATCCAGTTTCTGTCAGCTGAAAGAATATCATTTGGAGATGTTCTGGATCACTCAGGACTTTTAGTTAGTAGTAATAAGGTGACAAATACTAATGGTCAGTCAAATGAAAATTAGTTTTAAAAAATGTTATTCAAAGACAGATTAAGTGACCACTGACTAATATGAATAGTTTTCACTTACTTTTCACTTAAATTGAAATAAATATGAAGATGAATGATGTTATGTTTGAAGTGTTGTTAATTTGTGTTTTTATAGCCAAAGTCAACCTTTAGAAGAAAGCATTTAATGCTGACACTACAAATTAACCACAGTGACTGTAAGATTCCAATGGACAGCCTTATATAGTAAATGACAACGGGTTTATGCTTTAGGACTGTAGCTTTTGAAACAGCAAGGATGTTACAGAAACATATGAAGACATGATTTGTGTCCATTGGCCCAGAGACAATGAATATAGCAAAAATGAATATCCTAGCCAGGACACATCATCTGCACTGGGACCATTTTGTTTTGACAGTGGAAATATTTATCTTATTGACTTGCCATATTAATGCTAACATTTGTGTTTTCTGACAGATGAAGAGGAAAAAAGAAGAAGAAATGAAGAGGACAGGAAAAGAAAAGAGGAAGCAGAGACAAGGAGGCAGGAGGAGGAGGTGTGTAAAACAGTGAATGGACAACAGGCTAAATATCATAGGCCTATTAGATATCAAACCAATAAGATGCAGTGAAATGCTGCTTATTACATCTTTTCAACTACATAATTTTGTTGGGGAGGTTTGTGCATGGTGCTAGGCTAGAAATTTTTTAGTATGTGTATAGAGCACTGTGCCCCAGGAGTTAGCAGGTGTCCAAGCATGCGCCCTGTATAGACTGTTTTATCTGGCATTCAGAGTTTTTATTCAAGTAAATTAATATATCGTCATATAAACTGCAGCCAGTATGGATTAATTGTCTGGTTCATCCAGTTTCTATTTCAGATGCCCTTACATCTCTGGGTCCATTTTTATAAACTGCAGATATTCAAGAAGATGTGGCTGTTTGTCAGCTGAATGATCTGCACTTTTTTTTTTTTTAACCAACAGAATGGATGTACAATAATTTTCTAACCACTCTTGCTTAAAAAAATGAAAAAACATACAGGTTTTTTTGTTTTTTTTTAATGGATGGTAATGTTTGGATTTTTTTGTTTTGTTTTGTTTTTTGTTTTGATAATTTGATATGAATATGTCTGTAGGAGGCAGAACGCATGAGGCAGTTGGAAGAAGAGGAAAGAAAGAAGAGAGATGAGGAAGAAGAATTGTACAAAGATGCAGAACTACATCATGAGGTCAGTAATGAACTTAACAGAAACTGAAATTAAATCAGTGCAGTTTAATTTCATGAAAATGTTCATTTTAACCATCATCAATTGTCTTGAAAGCAGTTTAAATTTGGTTTATGAAACATTTTGCCCCTGATCCTTGGGCAAGGATCACTGGCATGCAACATTACAGTCTGTCAAATGAGATGTTTATGGAAAGGTGAAAAGAAGACCAGAAGAGACAGGATTCACAACACTAAAATCAGAGAAATGATAGGAACAAAGAGTGTCCACCAACATATTCAACTTGAGGATCAAATTACTTGGGTATCTCACATGACTACCAAAACACCACTCAGCTCAACATGCGAACAACACAAAATTTAGTGGCGACAAAGCAAGAGGAAGCCCTCAGAAAACCTGGATTAACCCTTTGAACCCGGGTCACCAGTGCTGGAAAAACTCCTGTCCCTGGCTTTCTGGGCCGAGAAAGTACATTTCTCATTTAATGTTCAATATCTTTTGTAAACACAGGCCTCAAAAACTATCACTGTCGCAGACATTTATAATCACCATAGTCCTACATGTCCTTGCCCCAAAGTGACCTGTTAGATCTATTTTTCACTGTAGTGGATGCATAGGACTGGTTTGAGTGTGTCAGCTCTGTCTACTGGGCGGTGGGGAATATGACACCGGAAAATCTGCCCAGTGTACTGGACTGTAGGGTTCAATGGATGTAACAGAGTCAAAGAGATGAACAGAGTCAAAGAGATGCTATCTTTGTACAACATTCCCCCCAGCCCAGGCATACAGCAGACAGACATCTTTGTCTTCCCACAATATCTCATGTGGTATAGATGTTTAAAAAAAAGAAAGAAGAAGAGGAAGAAATATTTTGTTAGATATTCACAGTTTGGCAATCCTGGATTACAGACTAAATGACCTGTTTTTATGCCACAGAGCAGTTTTCTTTGGTATCTTAATGTTTTTACCATTGAAATATCCATTTGTTTAGAAACATAGTATGTATTCATTTGTCTCCTTTATGAGGCTTTTCTTGCAGAGGGGAAGTTGAACTTTAACCAGTACTTCTTTTCCCCAAATTCAGGAGGCAAATATGGCAGAGAGGAAAGCAGACAATGAGTTGGCACGTATACATACGGAAAAGGAAGGAGCAGATGAGAAAAAGAGAAAACAACTGGAAGAAGAGGAGAGTAGATGGAAAGTTGCAAAGACAGGTGTATTACCTCACCTTTTATGTTTGTTTCTTAGAGGCTGTCAGAAGGTCATGTAAACTAAAGATAATCACATTCTGTCTGTCAAAGAAATGTGCATATTATGTCAGTTCACATGGCACTCTAGTTTTGTCTTCAGATAATTTCAAATCTGTAATCAGAATAGTGTGATGTAATATCATTCCATTACAATCAGTCAGTCCATGATTGTAAGGTACTCATGCCAAGTTATAAAGACTTAATCATTGCAAATTTGATCTGGACACTTTACAATAGTTTGTCTCTCCCTGGATCTCATTGTCACAAACTGTACAATAATGACATTATAGAGAATTATGTCAACAAAGTTAGAAAAGGCAGATTCCACAGAGCAGATTTGCTCATTTACTCTTACAGGGCAATAATGTCAAAATTCAAATCACTCAAAGGGGTCATGTAAGGTATCATTTTAAAGAACATCCTAAGCCCTTCAAGAAAAATTTTTAAACTACAGACTCTCCGTTACCTGGTAAGAGGCAAAAGAGTTATTACCACCTGTCATTCATACTCCTCCATGATAACTTTCTGTGTGTCGCGAAGAATCTGTCAGACTCTGTGCTCCTGTGGTTGCTGGACATAACAAGTAAATAAAAAAGCCATCTGACTCAGTTTATCAGGTACCAGCACAACCTGAAATATTAATTGCTACAAATATGATCACGTAACTATAAAACTGTTATATGTTATTAAATGTTTTGCTTGAAAATGAAATATTATTTTTCTACAAAAACATACCCTGTTAAAGAAATCTTTAACTGTTTAGATCGCTTTCTAAGATTGAATAGAACATGAGTTCTTGCTGCTTCGTCTTGAATAGACTGTTGATACTTATAACCTCAATGATTTGAAAGATTGAAACATAATATGTGAAGTGGTCTTTACTCACCTTTGCACACCAGAAGCCTTCTTCAGCCTCTCTTTTCTTCTTGGTGGGCTTCATCCCTCTGAACTGAACCTATTCAGAGTATTCACCAATGATAGGATACTTGACACTATAAGTGGAATATACAATAGCGATATATTTAGAAAGTAAAAATCATGTGACTCAGTAAATTCTTAGTAGTGTGCATGAACACAATTGTAAATATTTCTAAACTTATTAATCATTTGATACAGATGCATTGTACCTACGTTGTGAATGTAGATTCTACTTGCACTTCATGATCTGAAGGCTCTATCTGGATGGCCTCTTCTGTTCTGGAGAGGCCCTGAAGAAACAAAAATGAGCAATATATTAGTTGAGGTACTAACCTACAAATGCATATCATATCAAAGTCTATATATGTGCATAGAGAGAGAGAGATCTCTACATTATAAGCCGCTAACTTTTTTTTTTTTTTGTTGTTGTTGTTTTTTTAAATGAAACTTTAGGATTAATTCAGGCAACAAGATAAATACCCAGAGGTTTATTTTTCCTATATAATTCTCCCAAGATCTAGTCTAGATCTAACATTAAAATCCAAGGCCGTTGCAGATCTCCAATAAGGAGTTTTACTCCCAGGTTATTAAAAAGGGAAAATTCTTGTGTTTTCATCAACAACAAGCAGATGGGTAACCCCCACTAATGCACATTGGGCTTGCGGTGCCTTGAACTTGGAACTATCACACATCGAGCCGTGTGGTCAGACTAAGTAACTGCTATACACTGGCAGCCCGTGCCATGATTAACCTACATTGAACCTTTACCTGGGTAAAAGTGGTCATGTTGACTTCAGATTGTATCGGTAATGCAAATTAACCCCTAAAACCAACATTTTTTCAAAGTTACATGATAGATTTATTTGAGCCCAAGACATTTGTCGATTACAAACAAGCCAGTGGGCAGCAATCAACATTTTTTGACTAAACCAGTTGTGCATGTGGCTCAATGTTTCTGCTTGATGTGTTCCTGACAGATGCGTTTTTTAAATCAGTTACAAGAAATATGCAAATGAAATAAAAACAGACGAAATTTTTATTTTAAAAAATCAATTTTCTGTGAAAATAACACACTTACTTCAGTTCGCATAAATTTGATTCCACGAAAAACAATATTCTTTCACTGGCTCAATGTGTGATGTTGTCTTTACATGTATCGGCAGCATGTTTTGACCAAAGCTGAAAGCCTTTTCTTTCTTCTTTTTAAAGTGTTTTTTTTTTAAATTTGAATATGTGATTTTGTTCTTAATATTGCAATTCAGAAGGTCATAGATCATTATATCATTTTTCATGGCATTTGGTGCAGTGTAAACATCGGACATTTCTGCTGAGAATGTCTGAAATCGCATGTCTGAAAATAGATATTTTTTGTCAATAAGCATAAAAAAAAAAAAGAAACCCATGGTCCAGAAAATTTATTTCTAAGACCTCTACCTCAGAAAATGAACAACTTTGGATACTTAGGTGGCTCAATATTGGTTGTTTTCCTAATTTTTCTTTCATCAGTAGTAAAGAGTAATTGGAGCAACTAGGAATTTTTACATCAGCCTCACTAAAAAAAAAAAAAACTTAAAAAAAGGGAAAAGACAAGAAATACAAATGTTCAGTTTCCTTAGGTTCTCTATGGACACAACTAAAAGGAAAAAGTAAAATAACAACTTACAGCTAGACACTTTGAGAAAATGTTGGCTTTGATTATTGTTTTTTTCTATGGATCTACTGTTATGTGGAATCTGCCAAATGCTAAAATGCTCAACTAATTTGAGAGATATGGAAAACTTTAAACATAATATCCAAACAAGACTGTGATGAGAGGTTGGTTTTGATATAAAACATTTTGATGATTGTCCAAAACAGAATTTTGTATGGTTTGTTTGGTGTTGAGTTTTGTTTTGTTTTTTATTTTTGTAATGCCATATGAACATCAACATCAGTGTTTAAGCTTAACAATAATTTTTTTTTTTGTTATTGTTCTTGTTCTCTATTTTTTTTTTTTCAGACAGTCGAAATAAACGCCTGAGATATCAGCTGAAGGTGGCTATTAAAGCAAGAGACAAGTATCAACTGGAGTATTCCATCACAGAATTCAAGAAGGCTCAACTGTCAGATGATGACATGGACCTGGAAAGAGCAACACGCCTGCTGAAACAGCTGTCTGCTAAGGAAGGTGAGCTTGATTTAGTTTCTTTTATGCTGTTTCATTTTCCATTTTGCATCGGTTATATTTGTATAAATGCAACATTTCCAAAACTTTTTCAGTAAACTATTTACAGCAAGAACCATTAATAACAGGACAGCTTATTACAGGAAATTGCATATAATAGGGGACTTGTTAATTCTTATGTCCACTCCCACTTTGGCATTAGTAAAATGTTATCTCATATAACAATAGCCCACGACAGTTGAATTGCTTACAACAGGAAACCTATACCACTACATACTCTCAATGTAATATACCTCTGCCCTAGTCTGTTAGTCTGAAACTGCTCCAGGAGCATAACGACAGTGCTCCAAGCAAACCCCATAAACCCCACTTTTGGACTAACTTTTTTTGTTTAATAGATTCATTGTACACTTCCTCACTTACTCACTGTGCAAAACAGTCAAGTTTGAGGATGCATTTCTTACAGAATGAGCAAAGATTTTTTATACAGTGGTCTTTGCCTAAGAACCATCCACCTAAGAGCCTAGTCTGCCTAAGAACCCGCCTCTGCTGCAAAATGGAATTTTTTCTCTATAATTTGCCCTTCTAAGAACCCACTGCGGGCGCTCGCAAATAAAAAAAATCCACCTAAGAGTGTTGGGTCAAGATACCCGAGTACGTATGGTATAATTCCACATCGTACTGTCCAGTTGATAGAAAAGAAACAATGCCAGATGTGCAGTAACATGGGGAGAGGGGTGGAGAGAACAGGTAGACAAAGAAATGGAAGTGACGGTTGATGTATGATAAAGCAATATTTATTTGCATCTCAGTTACTTTGATAACTTAACTGTTCCACGCAATGCTGTAAGGACTATGGCCTGTCATCTCATCCCCATGACATTGTGTGCAAGAGATCGGGCACAAAGAGATTGATATAGTGGGAGAAGGGGAGCAGGTGGATGGTATACTATGATACCCTTGACTTTTCAGTGCACGAAGGCTAAGTTATTGTTGGCACAATGTTGGGGACAGTGACTGGGGAGAATAGGGTGAGAGATCAATAAAGTGTTGTATGACAGATGTCCATGTGGTCAGTTGCTCTACTAAGACATTTGACTATTACAGTATTAGTAGTGAACATGTACATATTTTCTGTGACCTCTAAAATAATATGTTGTGTTATCACCATTACTGTGGTCTCTATCTGAAACGAGCTATAGTAGAATTCATCAAGAGGACTCTCCATGAAGGAAAAGGTCCTGCTGTAATCAGGCAACGGTCTAGCAATTTTTTTCCCTCTAATTCATTGTATGTCGGTTATGACAGGAATCCCTTATAAGAGAACGTTTTTGTTGGTCTCGGCAGTCCTGTTTTATTAGGTTTCCACTGTAGATGTTTATACCATGATGTGCAGACGAGAAAACTTATGATGAGCCTCAACAGCTCATGTGTACAAAATTTAATTTTGATTGTTCCACACAGTTAAGTATTTTATATGCACATGCTGAAAAAGTTACATTTATCTTGCTGTAGTTGTGCCATTGCTAGAGCCAGTGATGAACACTTAAAACTGTCTGTTTTGTTGTTGTTACTTTATAGTTAACTAACTTGTCAAACTAACAATGTGATGTTCAGTTGGGCTATGAATTGCAATAGCCAGTCTTTAATTTTTTTTTCATCATAAAAAACTGTTTCTTCTTCTATACAGATTATTATCTTTATTAATTGTATCAGATAATTTGCAGCAGTTGAAATAAAATCACACTTGCCAACAAGGTAATTTCCTGCTTATAAACTAATTGTATTCTTCTAATTAAATTGTCTCAGGACTTAAGAAAGCTATGAGCAAGCGAGAAATTGAAGAGCTTGAGAAGGCAATGACCTTTGTAAGGAAGCATGGTTTTGAAGCCAACCTGGCAAAGGAGATGGCAGAGGCTGGACATTTGTTATCACGCCTACGTAGACTGGAACGCATCCGGCACGAGATTCTGGAATTGAAGCAGGCAACTGTGGCAGAGATTAGAAGCTACCAAAACCCTCCACCTATTGTCCATACTGTGATGACAGCAACCTTTTTATTGCTGGGCCACAAGGAGAGGGAAACAAAAGTGAGTTTGTGTAAACAATCAGAAGCATGCAACAGCAACTGGTGAATGAATAAACAAAAGACATAGCTGAGAGAATATTATTATATTTCCAGTTCAATGTTTAGATCTGGTATTGTCATTGCACTGTGCTTCATTTGTTTTGTTGTAGCATGATAAAATTCAGCGTTTTGTTTATGAATGAACATGTAAGGATAGCATGCTTTGCCTAGTCTTGAGATTAAAAATAAGCCTTATTGTCAGTTACCTCAAGTATCTCTTTCCTGGGGGTGATCTTTTTAATTAATACAGACAGACTATTTTAATCTCTTCCATCAAATATGGCATGGCTAAATTAGAGGATGGCAGTGAAAAGAAAAAAAAAATGACTCTCTCAGATGGTTGCTGCCATCTTGGATTTTGATATCTCTAATGTGGCTAACTTTGAAATCTATCTCCTCTGCCCAATGGAATTTAATGAAGTTAGTGAATATATTATTATTGTTTAGCATAATATCTATAAAGTCACCTGTTTTCAACTCTTCATATGCAGAGGAGAATTTTCCAGAAAGTTTTGAAAATGCCATGTAGTGAAAATTGAAATTTTACTGTCTTTTTCATATTAAAAGCCTATTTTCTCTAAAATTTACAAACAGAATTTGCTGTGCATACTTATGTTTTTTTACCTTGTTGTGAAAATGATGTATGCCAAATTTGGGTAAAAAAAAAAAAAGTAGACTACAAAATAGTGACTCGACAATAAAGAGGATTCCAGAAAAAAACACATTTAAAGTTTTTTGTTTGTGATTTTCAAGAAAAAAAAAAGATTGACATAGAATTGTTATGCGGCCCCAGCACAGTCCTTCACCTCATACTAGCTCTCACTCCATGACGTTTCTTTTGTTGCCTTTTCCTGCATTTCTGGGCATACCTTTTCTTGAATTTTGCTCCCTAAACTCATCATTATAAGGGCTGCCACAGAGTCATTTCTGCATTCTCAAGAGTATGTGGCCTCAGTATCTTTCTCTGTCAAATTCGAGAGTGTCTTGACCTTTACTATGGCAGATAGTCCACAACTGTGCCCTCAAGTAGCAGGAATAAAAGAAAAGTCTACTATCAATAGGACATGGAAGTTCACTTCAGAGCTCCTGGTGAAAGCTTACACTGATAATCTGTGTGTTTGTGAGTTTTTTTCCCCCAGAGTAGTCATCCAATCTCCATCATTGGAGCTCATGATATTGCCAGAAGAGGTCATAAATAAGTGTTTTATGCATTCTTTGCCTGTATCCGATCAGTAGTGATGATCGACCACTACGCATAAGTAGAGCCAAATCCTGGTTGACAGTAGTTTGGGCCATCAATTGAATGACCATTGGTCAAATGTTAGAATGGAATATCCATTTTTTTATATCATTTATATCTTCAGAAAAGGCAGGACTTTTAAGAGAAAACAAAAGCCCCAAATCACTTTAAGGCACAGATGTTATAAGACATACTGAAGAAAGAACTCTGTTGAATGGACAAATATAATGTTCATATTCAAAATGTACTAATCAGTTTCTAGATTTTCAGTCTGTAAATGCACAGCATGCCGTAAACTCAAATGGCTGTTATTTCATGTGGACTGCCATATTGTACCATACAGGACTGGAAAGCAGTGCAAGCCCTGGTGGGTAAGACAGGCAAAGAGAGCTTGAAGAGGAGATGCCTGGAGTTGGATGCAACCAAAGTTCCACTAGGTCCAGCCAAGAGAGCCAACAAACTGCTGGAGAAATTTGAGCTGGATGAAGTACGAGATATCTCAGCTGGAGCAGCAACATTTTATGTGTGGGTGAGTAATGATGCATTTCCATTTTCTCAATTATTTAACCAAGACTGTACTTTGTCATAACACCAAAGTGAGTGGCTGTATCTTAAAACTATATCTTGAATCAGAAAAGCTTACTGCCAAAAGTGGTGTTAAAGGCTGGCTATTCTGATTTTTTCAATAGTGTATGTAACTGAATACCATTGGTCTCATTTGATAACAAAGAACATGTTTTCTTTTCAGGATTTATCATGTGTATGTTTTCAGCTGAAGTGGTGATATCTTGAGGCCCATAATTTATCTTCTTTGTACTTACATTCTAAAACTGTTATTCCAAAAACCCTCGAAGTGAAACTTGCATTATTACAAAGTAGTTTCAGAATGGCCACTTTGCTTTGTAATTTGTCACTCTTAATATAAAATAAAACTATGGGCTGCTGCGAAGTTTACCCTTATTATGAAAAACTTTTGCTTCCCCGATCCCACGTTTAAAGTATTAAAGTGGTAGTGCAACATCACCGACAACTTATGGTATATATGTTGTAAAATAAAATAAAAACTTCTTATAGCCAAAAAAGTGTTAGTGGTGTTCTTTCAGGGGAACAAATCACATTTAATGTGTTAATTTTGCAAAATAAGACAACTTGCAGCTCTGCATATCTTTTGCCGGTTCTCCACACCATTAACATCATCTGCCTTGACATCATATTTTTCCGCACGTCTTTGTACTCCAAAGCTGTGTGACTCTGGGGCAGTTAGTAAAGCTTTATCAATTTGAGCTTCAGGGTGTTTGTTTTGACTCTGTCTTGGCTTCAGAGTGACACAATGCAGGCCTAGATCAGAATACTTTACTGACCAGTGTTTTTCTCTAATCCATCCCCTAACTCCCCTTTTCTTCACATATGATAATATTTGCAAAGAGCCAATGGTAGGAGAACGGGTTGAATTCATAAAGACATCAGTTTCATATGGGTGTCAATTTTATCATCCGTGTCACACAGACTATTTCCATTACAGATGCCACTAACCACTAGATATATAAACTAATATAGCTATAGAATCTCAGTGTAAAATGCCGATTTAAGCAGACTCGACTGTACTTTCCAACTCAGATACATTTTTTTGTTGTTGTTATTTTTCAGGCTTAAAAAGGTTAAAATTTACTTTTGTGAAAAAAAAAAATGTTGGTATCTGAGTCAGAAAACAGTTTAAATAGTCATAGCTCAAAATCACCTGGTGTGGCTTCTGATTCATTTGCCCTGGGCACAAGACATATATGTGACAGTATAAATATGAATGAAATTGCAACAAGAGTTGCACTGCCTGTTTCAGAATGGACTTTTTGGTTATTGCAAAATATTGATTATACAAAAGGTTTTCCTTTCCTGGCAAATTTCGTGGTAACTGTTTTAGAGGTTTCTTACTGTTAGAATACATTTGAACTGAACAATTGGATATTTACTTACAATTTGACATGACCTGTTATTTCCAGGCTACTGCCATGATTGAAGAGGCTCTGCTGCAGGAGGAAAGCAAGGATGAGGAGCAATGACAAAATAGCTCTAATGTGTATTCTCAACTCTGATGGTTTCTTAAGTGATTCAATTACCAGTCTTTCCCACTAACACAGCAACATCTTTCAGACTCTGCCTTAGTAAACTCAACGATGTTTCTATTATTATTGTCATTGTGCATATTCCAAATCCATAACCTTTTTTTGCTACCATGATCTATGTACCTTTCTTCTTCCTTAACTACACAAATTATTTAAACCAATGCCATTAGATAAAGTCTGCATGCCCATTATCCAAGAGAAGATTTTGTATTCAGTGTTGGGAGTAGGGGGGTTGTCATGGGAGTAATTTTGGAACTGCTAGGGGGAAGAGGAGATGATTTTAATCATTACCATCAGTCTTTGCATGCTCAAATTAGAAGAAAACAATCTAAAAAATTTTGAATTAGTCATGGTTGCCATGGCAGTGGCCACCATCTTGGATTTTGCTACCCGATGTTTTGTAACTTTACCTTCGAAGGCTCTGAACTTTTCCAACTGATGTGCTTGAAATTTTGTGTACATTTTTAACCATTCCATATCTAAATTTTGTCAGTACAGATTTTGATAAGTGCTTTTTTTTCTACAAATTTTTTAAAAATTTTGTAAAAAGGTCACAGATTTTTTTTAAATTTGACCCCAAAATCTCAAATTTCTCAAAAACTTAAAATATATATAAAAAAATCCCTCCTGACAAAATTTAGATATTGTTTTGTTCTGCTTCATTCCAGATTTCATGATAATTGGCCTAGAAATAAAAAGAAAATAGCACTTTTGTGTTGAAAAACATCATTTTGAGAAAAACACAGTTAAAGTATTTTCAAAGAGAATTACTCAATAAAAGCTTTTATATCGGCTTTCAAACTAAGAATATAATTTTTTCACATTCTAAAGTTCTCTCAGTGATTTCTATGACTTATTTTGCCTTTTACTGGGCATCTGCTCATATTTTTTATCCCTTTTCGCTCTCTTACCCCTATTACTAACGGCGACGCGGTCTGAAATGGCCAAGACAATTTCCCCTCTTGGGGGGTCAAGGGATGGTACTTTTACTTTTTTTTTT
>JBCAUA010010393.1:0-11334 GCA_038406235.1 Peronia verruculata | reverse complement strand
CCCCCCCCCCCCCCCCCCCCCCCCCCCCCCCCCCCCCCCCCCCCCCCCCACATCAAACCAAAATCAGCTGTTCCTCAAAGTGCTGATAAAACATTTCTAATTGTGGGTAAAAAAGATAGAATAATATACAATATATAGAATCATCAGCTGATATAAAGAGTCAATGTTATGTTTCAGATCTAAATTCAAAAGTAAAGAAATAATCGTAAATCAATCGAATTATCTGGTCTATCGCACTATTTCTGAAGGGTCAGTCCCCACTCTGTACAACTTTCTCTTGCCGACAGTGCTGAAGCAAAGCTACCACCACTGTACAAACAATTGCTGACGAAAGGCTCATGATTAAACCACTTTCTAAAAGAATTTTTTTTTCTTAATTTCATTAATTTACCCACAGTGACTGATCATCTCTGGCTCTTTAATATAAGGCCTAAATACATTTAAACAAACCTGTTTGTTGAAAAAAAATTATTTATGTTCAATGCTATGAGACCAGCAGAAAAATTTGCTCTAAAGGTGTATCAGCATTTTGTCAGCAAACACTTGCAGAAGCTTGTATATACTCACAGACCCCCCCATTGTCCATGGTCAAGGCACTCATACATTATGTTTTGAAAATGCAAATCAACATATATTTACAAGATTTCTGATATTTAATGGCATAAGGTTTGCTTCGCTTATTGCAGATTTTAAAACATACATGCTTATCATCATACTACTTCCTCATCACCATTTTTTTTTTTTTCATGATTCAAGCTGCTTCCCGCCTATCAACATGTTTACTAATTATTCCCTGATTACATCCAAAATAACTTTTCAATGATTATGTCCAAAACATCTAAACATGCATTCACAAAGCTGTGCAGTGTTTAAGGTCTTTCCTCTTCTTGAACCTTTATTTATGTCAAATCTTTGATTGTTGTGGGGAAAGGAAAAGTGCTTATATCACAGCAGATAGTTACATTCGATGATTTCAATTTTTCAGCGGAGATATTTGATTTTGTTATTCTAAACTATTTTGCTGGGATCACATGTTGCCATTCTGCCCGTGCTCGTTGATCATGCGTGTACGACCAAAGCTCATGCCAGCTTGAGATGCTCCTTTGTTGGAACCCATCTGAAGTCCAATGACTGTCTGGCCAGCATTCAGCTTTTCTGCTGTGAAATTGCGGGGATTGTGGTCAGCCTCCTTAGCTCCTAGAGTTGGACCTGTGTAGCCTACTTTGGGAGCCTGGGGAAGCATTAGAGAAGAGTGCAATAGTTAAAAAAATCTTCAAAGGAATTCCTCTGCCTTGCTAGATTAGTGGTCCGAATGATTTCCTGGTGTTTTGTAAAAATGAAGATAACTGCTTTGCACAAAAAAAGACTCAGAATATATATTCAATGTCTATGTGGCCTATAACATTGAAGCATCAGTTTAGTGGAACTTCACCACATTCAATCTGTAATCTCTTTGTTGGAGCCCAGCCGCTAAAAACTCATTCTCACTGGCAGTGAGACACATTCTATTTGCAATAACTATTATAGGAGACTCGCTACTAAGGGAAAAGGAAACTGACATTGCTATCTAGATTAACAAGAAAAAGCACTAAGTATCCCCAGTGAAAACAGCTCTCATGCTTGTCTCGTCTACAATACCTTGCGGCCTAAGGCATAAATGCCATTGACGACTTGCACCATATTGACTTTGTCATACAGATCCACTGTCTGAAATAAGTCTGTTTTATTGACGCCCAGACTCTCACAGGCACTCAGGAAGTTGCTGATGTTTTCCATCTGCAAAAATGGCATTTTGGATGTGCTGATCTTCTTTACTATTCCTGGTTTTATTTTGTTGATCAAACTGAAATAACAAAAGAAGTAATAATCATCAAAAGATTTTGAACAGAGATGAAAGAAATATGAGGGTTGAAAATTGTTATGGGCTGCTTTTGGAGTTATCAGTCTGTGGAAAGTTGCTGATAACAATGGAGAATTCACACCTTTATTCTGTTATTGGAATTTCAGCTTGCTTAAGGTGATTAGTTGGTATGCAAGTCTGGTGTGTTTTGTGCACTGGATTCCCTTGGCATTTTTCAATGCATCAGGCTATTGCAGTTTCTTCAATTGAATGACTCTGTGCTTAACAGTCTACTGTACTTCCTTTGGTATAAGGCTCCCCAGAACTTTCACCTGCTACACCTGCCTCCCAACTGGTTCTCTCACCTACCACTGAACAACCCTCTCTCCCCTCCCCCATCATCCCCACTTGCCAAAACCAGCTGGTTAAAGTCACTATTTCGAGAGGTCATCACTGCACTACCTTATTTAACCAAAAAATTTGCATTTGTTGAAACAGTACTGAACCAGTGACAGCCCAAAGTGATGACTGATATGCAGTAAAGAATACCTCAATGCCACTGAAAAAGTGAAAGTTATGGTTTTGGTAAGCTTTTCAACCTCCTAACATGGTGGTTATCTCAGCTAAAGACAGTGTGAAGGAAAATGGGTGTAGCAGTTTTTATCATACTGACAACTGCCTGATCAAACCTTATAAAATGCCAATATAAACAATCTGAGGCCGTTGTTCCTTTTATTCATACTGTGAAGTTTTTTTTTAGCTTTGATACTAAACGCAATAATGGCGGTAAGACCCCATACAGTGTTATTACAGTGAAAAAGTTCACTGATTTCTTCAAAAGCACTGGAGTTTTTCTGCTTTTCTTTGTCACATGTATGTCTTTCGTAATTAACAGTTAATCAGCTTCTGTTTCAAAATCCCGTTTACCTTAATATTTATGCTAAGGTTGAACATTAATAGAAATCATAAATGCATGTTAACTGAGGCTCCACTGCACATAAAAGACAATAATTCTTCAGTTTCACAATACATATATATACATGCATGGGCTGTACAGCAATGGCTTAGATTACATACCGAAGTTCACAGACACAATTAGCACTGACTCCTCACTTACTTGCATAAAATGATGCCATCTTTCAAAGCAGCCTGGAATTTGTCCATGCCCAAAGGCTGACTGGAATCTTCATTCTGTCAGAAAAAAATAGAGTTTGGTTGTAATTTTATTGCCATAATAGAGAACTGATAATGATATTTAATTCTGAAAAATTGAGAAGTTCTTAGTCACCATTTTTCTATAAGTGGAGGTGTCAATGAAAGATATGAAACTAAGTCAGGAACGGACCTTTCAGATGTAATTAATAAAGTTAATCACTAGCAGCTTCGTCTGAGATCAATTATATGCTGTTTTCATCCCTCACTTTTAATAATTCAATGTAATATGTATTTGGAATGACAAGTAACTCATGCTCAGTGAAGAAACGTTTAATTTAAGCGAAATGGACTACAGTCAGGAAACATAACTCATCTTGCTTTCAAAGGCGAAAAATTAAGACAGCAGTTTTATCCCTTGCACAAAAAATATTTTAAAAAACTAAAAGTAGTAAAAGGGCTGCCCTCTAGACAAAACAAAAACAAAGACCAAAAAAAAAAAAAAAGTAAAAATATAGAGGTGCACTTGGCTAACCTTTTGACTCACCACACTTTTAACAGAACAAAATGACGTTATGGTAACTACATGTACTTCAAATCAGACTGCAATTTGACGCCCTGTGCTGTAATCAAGTGTAAGGAATGGACATTGCTTGTTATTAAAATTCTGCTGCTGTATCTTATGTAAAGTAATGTCAATCTATGATACAGGCACAGGATGGTGCATGAACATGGCATTTTAGCACTGTAGTTTCTACCCGTGATTTGGGATTTTGGATATATGTGTGTACTGTAAACTCAATAATCATTCATAAGCTTACAAAAACATAAATAATTTCCCTGACCCTTTTCAAGCCAGAGAAGCTTTTTCAAGAATATGACAGTATAACTTTAGAGTGATGTTGAATGCCAGAGATCCTAATATGAGAAAATTATTTTAACTGAATGCTGTTCATCAGTAAAGATGCATAATTCATGATTTAATACAATTATTTAACCTCTAAAGTTCATGTTCATTCACTCCTACTGAGTTGTATCACATTGGCAACACTGAAAACAGGGAGGCAAACTGTTCAGTCATATCAATTTTTTTTTTTTTTTTATTACATATGCAGCCTTTCTATAGTAAAACAAAAGTAGAATTATCACCACTGATTAAGAAAAAAAAAAATGCATGCCCATTTTGGTGATACATTTTGTGGGTAAAATTTACTCAGAAATCTACAAACAAATCTACAAACATAACTTCCAAAATATGTTCATCTTCATCTGAGAAAGCTAGATGTCAGGCTTCCCTACCAAAGAAGCCAAGAGACTATTCAGCCATTGAAAAAAAAAAGGAAATTTTGATCATCTAATTTTTCGCACCACCCCGTAGGATTCAAATTACACATCCATGAGGTCATTATTACCCTGAGAAGCAGATGCTTCACCCTTCACCTATGGACATCAATATCTATAATTATGTATCCTATATATGCCTCACGAGGAGTAAAGAGTTTTGGATGTGAGTCAAGCAGTATTTTTGGCAATGAAATTTTACTATAAGACATCTATTCTATATGGTAAACTGTTGACAGGCAATGTGGATCTGCGAGTACAGAAGGGTATCTAGTGTTACTTTATACATGTATGTTGTGAAACCCAGATGAAATTGAGGCAAATGTCAAATGATAATGAAACAACATCAGATTTACTGATTTTAGAGTTAAGTGTGACAGTAAATGTCAAAGCCACAGAAGAGCCTCAGCTAAACAATTTTTCCACTGAAGTTAAGTAGACTCAGTCTGCTTTCCATAACCATCAATGACACTGTGCAAGAGAAATCAGCTGTCAGACTGATTTCTCCTGGCTGCATTTACATGTATATATATATGGACTGGAGTGGCACGGGCTAATATTTCCACTCAGTGCCAATTTCAAAATCAGCAAATTTAAAATTTTAATATCTCTTGGGTAAACCAGTTAGTTAAAAATATGTGAAAGATTTGATTCCTAAGTCTGACCACCCAAAAAAAAAAATAAAAGGGAGGAGTCCATAACAAATCTGACAAGCAACGTCCAGACTGCAAGTTAATATTCAGCGTTCACAACTGGTGTTGAACAAAATTTTTAGTGACTTTTTAATATGGAAATTTACCCAGTGTAAAGGAAAAAAAAAATGAAGTATGTGTATACTGTGTCCCTTCCTTTATTTTCACAGAAAAAAAAAAATCAAAACATTTAGGTAAGAGCTAACTTTATTGGTTAAACAATACAATAGTTTTATATAAACAAAAAAAGGCTTACAGCCAAAGCCTTGTCTTAGTGATAAAATTAGGTGCTGTAATTCTGCATGGAAAAAAAATTTATCTGAAGATTTCTACTCTTCCAAAAATTCACACCTGTGTCCTTAACCTATCTTGAACCTTTTTAACACATCAGGGCCCATAGACAGAAAAGGTGGACAACCAAATCTTGGCAAACGACAAAAGTCATGCATGGTTCCTCCACAATGGTCCAAGCCAAGTTTTAGCTGTTAAGAGGAAATGAACGGAATCTGCTTTGTGCAAAAAAGACTTAGAGTAAATACATAATATGTAATGTTTGAGTGGTAACTGACAGTCAAGTAGTAAACTGGCAAACAAAATCATGACTGTTAAATTACATGGAGTTGTAGAACCTGTTTAGTGGTGATTAGGGCTAACATCATCACTATGAAAAATGACTGGGAGAATGGGAATCGTTTTTCTGCAGCCTTGGCTGGACATAAAGTTTGTTGAATGTTGCTCATCATAAAGGTGGAAAGCTTATTTTGTCCCTCTCATTTGTATTGGACACCATGGAAACAAATCTGAAAAATTCACAGTATGTCAAAAAATATGTTTCCTTTCCATTTATTAATTTTGTTAGACTTTACTGGGACTCACATTTTAAATAAAAATGCACAGGTGATTTTTCCCCCTTCTTTTGCCAGGCCAATGGACACAATTTTGTTTGTCAAAACAAACAAACAAACAAACAAACAGACAAACAACAACAAACCAGTTTACACTCTGGAATGATTGAGGACAACGTAACTTACAGGGTTCAGAGGTTCGCCTAGCACAGCTTCCATCCATAGCCGAGCTTCCTGCTCCAGTGTCAAGTCATACTTGCTGGCAATCTGCAAAAAGACGTTCAGACTTTTGTTAATCTCATTTTAAAACGTCTTGTCATCAGATATATGCAAATATCATCAATATTACCATCATCATCATTAATCACTGACACTGTCTAGGACTATCGTTGTGAGATGGACAAATAATGTTGTGCAGCATTTTTTTTTGAGATTATCGCCTGCACCTATGTAGAACAATGCAGATATTTTGGGCCTATCTCTGTCTAGACAGATTTCAGCTTGACGTTTTTCCTCTCCTGACTGAGTTGCCAAGGGCATGAATCCCATCCAACCAATATAATTGATATATATCTGCTAGATTTAACATAAAGATAAAGATATCTGCTAACCCTGGATCTTACAATAGGCTAGTGCTAGCCTACAGTGTCACTTTCTTCACAGAAGGCCTGGGCTAAAACCATCATAATACTGTGTCTAGTATGTGTAATAAAACTAATCCTGACTATAGTCTATACCAAAAGATTAATATCTGAATCATAGTCATAGTATTGGCAGTTCTAATCTTAGTATACATGCTATCCTACTCAAACTATGGCTATCTGTATAATGATCACATCGAAAATGGGATACAGTTACCCTTATGCAAGAATATTGTTTAGCTCATCCATTGTAGGGTATTGTAATAAAATAGTAAAACAATACAGAAAGCAAATATGTAAAAAGATAGTAACAATGCAAAGCAGGCACTGGTAGGATATTATTTTGAGAACTCTTGATATTCAGAACTGTCAAAATTGTCATTTAACTATTGAAGATTCAAGAAGTCGCAAACTCTGAGATCTACCCAAGTTTACAACAACTTCTGAGCAATGAAAACAACCACAAGCAGTATCTGAAGAGCCAAAACACTAGCAGTGTGTCACAGTAACTACAGCGGATATTTTCGTGGAGTATACACACTCCAAGAGTTATACAAATGTCCTGTCAGATCCAACGGTAAGACTCTATCCCATGCATGGGTGACAGACATGCTAGGTTTCTGCCAAACCCGCCTTCTGATTAAACGAAAATATCAGATGGGACACACACACGCAGGACACACACACATACACGCACATAATAACAATATTACATATAGAGAGAGAGAGCGAAAGAAAGAAAGAATGAAAGAAAAAGAAAGAAAGAAAGAAAGAGAAACAAAGAAAGAAAGAAAGAAAGAAAGAAAGAAAAGAAAGAAAGAAAGAAAGCGAAAGGGGTGATAAGAGAATTCAGGCAAATGAACAAACAGACAGACAGCATACATACAGAAAGATGGACAAGAAAAAAAAAAAAACGGGGTCGTAATGTCAGGAAATGTTAAAATGATTGGCGTCGAATACAAGGTTTATCTTTTCCATTCATTGGACTTCATCACACGATAAACCTCAAACGCAAGACTGTATTTTCCATGGCATTTGAGGGAACTGATCGTGGCAAACCAAACAGCAATAAGGAAAGATCGAAAGTGTGCTCTGCCCCAGCTTTGACCCAGACCTTCCAAATGATTTCTGGATAAACAAAATCTGCTCCCAATTCGCCTGAGTCATTTAAATTTGAAAAAAAAACCCCCGTTTCTATTGGAGTAAATAGGCTGGCTTTAATTCAAACTTCCAAAAATACATTTATACATTCGTAACCTTTTTGGACAAAAGGAAAATGGAGAGACCATTGTTTGCTGACGACACATTTTTACGAGACAGAAAATTGAGAGAAGAGTGTTAAGGTTTATAGTGTCAGGGCACAGAGGACAAATCATTCATGACTATCGCACATTACGAAAGACTTCTAGTACTACTACCACACTTTCACTATTACTGTCATTATACTCTCATTACTATCACACACTAATATTGCCATTGCTTCAAAAATTATGATAATCATCTATCATTCATCCGCATGATATTTCTCCGATTTCGTATCGCACATAAGATTTCTTTAAAATGCAGTAACCACTGACAGGTTAAACCCCAAAGAGAACAGAATGTCACAATGGCCTCTTCAGCATGATCGCGATATCACACCATCTTTCACATGTCAATACTGTCTTCAGAAATGGTTAGTAATGGGCCAGTGTCACCTAGTGTTTTCTGAACAACAGATGGTAAAGATAAAGCACAGATGCCATAGTTACAAAACCTAGCCGTCTTGTATTACACCATCCCGCCATTTAAAAGAAAGACAAAATCTGTCTTCAGATTCATTGCTATTGATTACCTAATCGCACGATTTCTCAAAAGATACGCCCGCTCCTTCCCAATCCGAATTTTGCCTGTAGAAACGTATATTATCGTGTTTCTCTGACGTTTTTCTGGAACCATCTCCTCAGGGTCGTAAGTCTAGACTCTGCGTGACATTCATCTCCTTAGACCAAAATGTACTAGTTGGCCGAGAGAGAAAAGCTATTTTCCCTCTCGACTCAGAGGAAATATCTCACATACACTGGGGACGTCAACGTCTCCCATTAAAACTTAAGGCCAAAGTGACTACAGACACGATCAATCCCAAAAACCTCAGGTTTCTGATGTGTCAAAGTTACTTTACATCAATACGTTTACTTTACGGCAAAACTACGAGCAACGTCAATTATTCCGCCCTATATTTCTTATTTCCACGCTCACTTTGACTAGATCTCAATCTGATCTTACATGGCATTTTTGGGATGAATTAAATTGTTCTCTTTTTACTCAAGAATATGGTATCTCGGATAAAAAATATACATATTAAAATAATATTGTTATACTCTTTACAAATACAGTATTAGTTTATTTTTATGACTTAGAGTAATTACAGAGGATCAAAACCACAACACGCGGTGTTACATGATGTTACACGGAGTCCTAAGATATTATGAAACGTGAATAATGCTAGAAATTTAAAATGACTAACGTTTAGCTAAAGGAGTCTGTTTTAAACCTTCATTGACAAAGGTTTGGACGTTGCCAGTACTATGACAATAATGATCTGAGCCCTCTCTCCTGTCGGCATGGTGACTAAAGCCCAAGTGCAGGTCGACTAAGGGTTAAACCACAGATCTCTCCTTTCCCCTCACTCACCCATTTCTCCGCCCAGAGACTGTCACTTCGGATAAAATGATCGAGTGGGGTCAAGCAGGATCGACCAGCTTCCCTGAGACTGCCATCCTAGACTCGCTAGGGTACAATAAGATTAGAGCCAGGCGACTGCAAACTGCACTGAGAATTGTGAAAATGGAAGCAAAAAGTAAAAAAATAACCATAACAATAACGAAAAAAAAACAAAAAAACTACTGACGTAGGTAATATGTTCGAGTCGAGCTAAAACAACACCAGAAACTACAATAAGTAGTGAATAAAGAAAGACTGGTAGCTACACCACACACAGAAAGAGTAACCAGTGAATATGTTAGGTATTGACCACTATGAGTATAACATGCTTTTTCTCACCCAGAATATCTTCGTTCTGAAGAAAATCAGTCAAGATTATAATTACCGGTTCGGTGGTGTATATTAAAGAAAATAATTATTCCTTCTGGATTGAGTTCTTTTTTATGGATCTCTAACAATATCATGGATTATTGGCATCGGTGCCTATCTAACAAAGGATATCGCCGTCGCCATTGGCGGCTAGAATCTATAGGACAGGAAGCCAGTTCTGTCTGTATAGACGGCGGTTGATCACATCAGTGGCTGGAAAAGGGACCTGCGCATTTTCTTGGCAGGCGCCTAACATTCATCAGCATCATGGTCCCTCACTTCCAGACATACTTTCATTTCCTCCTTATTTCCCATGTCAAAAGAAAAATCCGTCCCCAACCGACAAGATATTGCTTGATCTAAAGACCATATCATTAAGTAAGGCACTGAAGAAAAGAAGAACATATTATTTTCTTAGCAGGCATTCAAAATGTAACAATATCATCGACTTTCGCTGTCAGACATGCTCTAGTTATCTTTTCTCTCTCTCTCTCTCTCTCTTTCTTTAATCTCACAAGAACACTTGGCCCACGAGGCAAAGAATATTGCTGTATGACCTTATGCTTAAATATAGTCCAGAGGAGATGAATAGCCTACTTTTGCCCACGTATATAACATTCACCAGTATCATCGTATTTGCCTGTAACACATTCCTCTTTCTTTTCCACGCAAAACAACACCTCGCCCACACACCAAAGGACATTGCTGGATATCCTTGTCCTTAAAGCCATCATTGAAATCCTCATTGTCTTAAATGTCATTACCCTAATGGTACCAAATTACAATTGTGAGGAAGTAAGACACTTTCCCAAGAAAATTAACTTGCTCCTGAAAACTGAGACAGCGTTAGTTCACAGAGTGAATTTGGCCCTTAGGACAATCTGACATTCAAGAGTCGAACTGCAATTTCATCAAGACAATATCAACGGCACTTAACTCCAGAAGCATTGGTTCATTGACGAGCATAATTATTTTTGGCACCGAGACAGTATGCCTTCATAATATATCTTCTAATCAGTCATGCTCTAAATTCATCATGAATTCCAATAATTAAAAGAATACAAAAACTAAGACAACAACAACAACAAAAGCACAGTTTACAAGTGAAAAAAAAAAGGGGGGGGCGGGAAATCTCCCTCGTAACGATAATTCTCAAAATTAGGTTAATTGTATTATACTACTTTTTTTAATCGTTTGCTTTAATGTACGATTTGGCACGGAACACCATCGTTATCTTTGCTACATTAGCCAAGTCCATCGGTTTCTTATCGGTTCATTATCCACCTCTACAGCACGTAACAGATTTGGCTAAACAGCATCAAGAGATGTCAGTACCACTCCTTCACAAGGATAGTCACTTTACCCACATTTATGTCATTGCAGGATTATAAAGTGTTATACTGACAATTTCAAGATTTCCATGAACATTGTTATCTACGTGCTCAGATACATAAATACTGCAGAAATAGCATGAGATTTTTTCTCTCAGACAAAAATATTCATCAAAAGCTATTATGTTCACGCATACTTTGTGAATGCGCAATTGTCACACAGGGATATAGACTAGATAAAAAAGATAAGATAAAGGTTATTTGTCCACCAAAGGGAATCCTCTTCCAGCAGACGAAACATATTTTTTTTTTTTTAATAATTAAACACACACACACACACACATACACACACACTACACACACACACAAATTATATGAAAATGTCAAGAATAGCTTGATAAAGATGTGACTGATAGAAGA
>JBCAUA010010382.1:0-13165 GCA_038406235.1 Peronia verruculata | reverse complement strand
CTTTCCAAACGAATCCCCCCCCCTTCCCTCCATCTCCTTCCTGCTTTTTTCCCCCTTTATTTGACTTCGTCTCAAGGTCATAAGCACCTGCACAATAGCCAAGGTCAAGACCGGCTGCCTTATCAGCGGCAGCATCACCACTGTGCTTGGGTGCGGTGTAGCCGTAATCGTGCTCGCTGATGGACCGGCATTTAACTGGTCTAAACCCACCATCAATACCAATGCCGTTGCCATTCTTATTTTATTTTTGTTCCTCTCTTTTTTCTTCTTTTTGTTGCTTTATTCGCATTCTCCGATTTTTTTAATTAAAAAAAAGATTAAACTGGAAACTTTTATTTTAACAATTCATACCTTAGTCCACTCGCATCACTCATTCATCCATCCACCTATCCACTCAACCATCCATCAGACTTTCCATCCACCCACCTATCCACTCATCCACCCACCTATCCACTCATCCACCCACCTATCCACTCATCCATCCACTTATCCACTCATCCATCCATGAGACTTTCCATCCACCCACCTATCCACTCATCCACCCATCTATCCACTCATCCACACACCTATCCACTATCCACCCACCTATCCACCCATGCATCCATCAGACTTTCCACCCAAATACCTATCCAGTCATCCACAAACCTATCCACTCATCCATCCATCTATTTATCCAACTATCTATCCATCCATCCATCCATCCACTGATCACCCATAGCAACTTGTGAAAGCCCGCCATTCGTGGGATATCTAATGGTATGTCATTCTCAACGTTCCAGGGATGACTTTTTTTTTTTCTCCTCCTTACTCCTGTCTTCTGTCCCGATCTTTCCCGTCTTCTTCCATCAGCATTTTTTGACGCGTAATCCCTATCTTGCCGTGTTTGGCACAATATAACCGTGATCGTGTTGATGTCCCGTTAAACCCCAACACAAACAAACAAACAATCTACCCAAACATTCTGTTTCGACAAGGTCCACAATGAGAAACATAATACTTTTACCCCTCTTGCCATCAGAATGTATAGTCCCTATCAAAATCCCCGTCAATACCAGTAAAGCTCAGATCAAATAAACACTTTATTCGTCATCTGTTCTCTGTACTGCTACTGTCTTCTTCCCATCATCATTTCACTCACCCATCCATTCAATCCACCCCCTGGGGGGCCTGGGGCGTATAAGCAGATTCTCTGTTCCCACCTGCAGGCGGTGAAAGCCCGATATCGATGAGATGTCTCCCGTGAAATGCCATCCTCGACGTTCTAGGGGTGACATCTCGTCTCTCTGCCCTTGCTCCTGTCTACTGTTCCGTTCGCTTTCCTCTCTTCTTCTTGGCGTATTAACGTATCTTACAGTATTTGACACAATATAGCCGCGATCGTGCTGATTTGTCATTAAACCCCAAACAAACAACACAAACACATCCATCCAAAATCCATCAATCTAGGGCATTTCTGTACTGAAACAGCCACACTATTCCCTTGTAACAACGGAGAATCCACACTCAAGTGCATGCGGTATAATAGATCGTAGCATTTACACATTTTCTTTGTGCATGCCCCATCTCCGGAACTAGAATTTAAACAACAGGAAGTTGTGGCTCGAATTAACTGACTTGCAATTACTTAAAAAGTCTCCACGAAAGGTCCCCCAATGATAAAAGCGGCAATAACATAACAGAAACAATAAATCAACAACATCAACAACAACAACAACAACAACAATTTTTACTACTACACAACCATAACTCCTACTCCTACTACCGCGACCACTGATATGATTATTATGACTACTCTCAGTATCCCAGAACTACTACAACCTCTAAAAAATGTTTATCTTTAGTACCAAAACTACTCCTACAACAACAACGACGACCGCGACGACTACTACTACTGCTGACAATAGTATGACCACTAACTAATACTAATAGACTTACCACCACTACGGTATTGCTGCTATACTATTACTACTAATACTACTACAATCTAAACTACTACTGCCACTACTATTACTAATACAAAATTACCACTACTATTATTGCTACTACTACTACCACTACCACTATCACCACCATTACTACTGCTATTACTTCATCTCTCTTAACTTCTTCTAACATCATCGCTGCTACATAACTACCTCAACTATTTTACTGTTCCTACCACAAGCACTCGTACCATTACCTCTACTCGGTGCAATTGCGGATTCTACAGAAAACGATACCAATAGCAACACAAAAACGCAAACTAAAAAATCTGAAAGAAATAACCATTTCAAATTCATAGAGGTGCGCACGTCAACGCCTAGACCTCACAGGAAGCAAAGCTTCGTTTTGTGTCGACGGGGCCATAGCAGTTTTGCAATAGTTTTGGTGTATTTTCTTCCCTTGACTGTCTATAAGGCACGCTCCTGCTTCTCTCCATTCCTGGTAGGATCCTATCCCCCATCCTCCTTTCCCCCCCCCTTCTAGGGCCCCCTTTCTCAGACAAGGAAGAGCCACAATTTTGGCCCGGGTTGCTCTCTACGCTCGTCTTCGCTGACGTTCGCCCAAAAATCTGTCTGAGGTCCGGACAGACGTTTTTTTCTTCCCCCTCTTCCTTCTTTCTTTTTTTTTTTTCTTTCTCACTTTCTCTTTCTCCTTGGGATAAACATTTTTCTCTTTTCTCATCTGTCTGCCCAAATCCGGAGGTCTCACACGAAGAAATGAGTCTGGAGAGGTGCTATTCATCTCCCCTTACCAGGCCGTTGTCGAATCGATACTGATAGACTCGAAACGATCATGTTACTGAAGTTCGATATTTCGCAACAAATTTTTGACCCAAGACCCAAGCCCAGTCGTTCAGGCAAGCGAATGGACTGACAAATGGACTACTGAATAAACAGATGCGTTGTGGACATGAAAAAGCACCAAGTGACGCAAATTCAAGTATTCAAGTCAAGTTTGTAGATCTTTTTGCAGAACAGTGAAGGGGTAGACATGACAATAATGTAGTAGAAGGCATAGCACCCACAAAATAAAGGAGGAAGGGTGAGGGGTGGAGTTTGCAACATATTTAGCTCTGTTTCATTCTTCTAATGGATGGATGCCCAGATGGTAGGTGATTTATTGTAAGAATAATTTAAGTTACCATTGAATTCAAGACCTTTATCAAACTGACCCTTATTGGACTGAAATTACTTTTACTACTTCTACCACTACTACTATTATGACTACTACTACTACTACTACTATTACGACTACTACTACTACGATGACGACGACTGCAATTACTACTACTACTATTGTATATTATTATTACTACTACTACTACAACAACTACTACTACTCTTACTACTACTACTACTACTACTACTACCACTACTACTACTACTACTACTATTACAACTACTACTACTACTGCTACTGTACTACCATTATGGTCCTTTCATTCATGCAGACGTTTGAAGCACCCTGTTTGCTGTATTGGGTAATGAAATTGCAGGTATATAACTTACAGTACCACTACTATTTTGCTCCTCCATTGCCTTTCGTGAGTGATTCTTCCAATGTTCGACGAACATTGCCTAAATCTGCAGTCCCTGCAAATGAAGAGCTGTGAAGAGGTGTTAGTCTCAGATTCTTTCCTTTGTTTTCTGCGCTGTCTCTTTTATCCATTCATTTTACGGTCTTCGGTCAAATCAGCGCCATAGCTATGCCAGGCGGATCTTCCGTCTGTTGATTTGTTTTGTTTTGTTTTGTTTTGTTCCTTATTTTCGATTTCATCTCTGCGGGAGTAAAACGGATTGTGCATGATGAGCTATCAGTACTAGAATCCCCTCAAGAAAATATGACAAGTCGATACTGTCAAGGGAAGAAGGAAATCGATTGCTCGGCCTTAACCACGTCATAGCAGCGCTGTCTGACGTAAAAGAATAATGATAAAAGAAATCAGCAACGTTGTTATGATGTTGTCTAGCTGTCAAGGTCATTTGTAAGCTTCTGAATCGATGTTGCATTTAAAGGAAAGAAAGAGAGAACGAGGAGACGTTCAGAAACACAGAGACAGACACAGAGAGAGAGAGAGAGAGAGAGAGAGAGAGAGGGAGAAAGAGAGACCTAGAAAGAAGGAGAGAGAAATAGAGACGTAGATATTGCGCCAGTTTGGGGAGGAGGCGAGGTTTGAATTCAATGAAGATGAGCTTTTAAAACCTTTGAAAATTGATGTCTGAAGTTTATTATTATTATTATTTTTTTTTAGAACATTGAACTCTTCAGTTTTAGAATGGTTGGTTTTTCTTTTTTTAACATTATATTGCTTGATTTGTTTAAAGCCCTTAAATCTTAACTAGTCTTTTTGAATTCTGTTATAATTGTCAGAGTGCCTGTATGTTTAAAACAGCGCCATTATTGTTTGTATTGAAATGATTTTCAAAAAACATATAGAAATATGTTTAAGATATCAAGATTATCATCAATAAATTAATTGTAACTTGTATTTTCTTGGGCAGTGAGATCTCTTTCTGTGATATCAACTATTCCTTGTAGGGTTAATTTTGGATGGTTTTGCTCCTTGAGTCTTACATGTTTTTGTATGAATGTACTACATGACAACCTAACGAGATATATTCTGAACGAGAACTTTATAAAGTTGTGGATAAGAGAAATATAGCTCCTGTAGATCTATTACTATCTTCATTTCATCTTAACCAACAATAGGCCACAAAAGACCATCTCCAGAGAAAGAACTCTATAGCCGATACTAACCCATTCTTGATACCCAGCCCACTGGCAGACAGGCTGGAACTGGCGCTGTCCATCAAGCTTGACCTGTAGTGACTTAACCAGAGACGATGTCTTAGTTGTTCCCCTCCCCTTCATTTGCGTGTGAATTACTGCTCTTGATTCGGACAGATCTCATAAATATTGAATTTTTCTAAAAGAAGATTAGGACGAAGAGCGGATCCAGAATGCACTTTGGAACAAGGACAATTAGGGCTCCCGACATTTTCATCAATTTTTTTTTTATAAGGCCAATTCGTGATCTAGCTTGATTGTCAATTCGGCTAAATGCCCAAATATAACAAGTGGAACTGAACGTGGGAGGGGGGCGGGGGGGGGGGGATGTCGTTCCTGACGGCAACCAGGATCTGCCTGATATTTTGCATCAAGCTGTCAAGTCAACGTTCCCCCGCGGGATCCCGGGGTATATAAGTAGATTCCCTGCCCCCACCTGCAGGCGGTGATAGCCTGCCATCGTTGGGATGTCTCCCATGGAATCCCATCCTCGACATTCCCGGGGTGACATCTTCTCTCTCTCTCTCCTTGCTCTTGTGTTCTGTTCAGCTCTCTTTCCTCTCTTCTTCTTGACACGTAAACGTAACTTACCGTGTTTGGCCCAATGTATCCGTGATCGTGCTGATGTGCCATTAAACCCCAACACAAACAAACAAATCAAGTCAAAGTGTCGCCCAGCCACTCTCTTCCCTCCCCTACTCCAATCTCCCGACTATTGTTTGATGACGCATTGGCTGATGACGTAGGGCTCTACCTGTGTAGAAAGGTAGATCTCGACGTAGTCAACTAGTCAACGATGTTATCGAATGCGTCAAGCCTAACTGACAAGATGCAGATCTATTGACAGTTCTCTTTGATGTTTTTGGCTTGATCGTGAATGGGCCCCCTTAGGGTAGTCAGTAAGTTGTCAGTCGAATTTCACGAAATTATGTATGTCTATAAATTTGCGATCGTTGGCTTTTTTTTTTTTTTTTAAAAACACTTTATATGACTTTTAAGATACTGTACATTAGAGTTGTGCTCTACAATACATTGGGGTATTCATGTATGCAATGTCACTTTGTAATACTAGATTTGGTGACTCAGATCTCCTCAGGTAATGAAAAGGAGAATGGAACTTGTTTTCAAATTATTGACGAGCATATGTTTAGGTGATATCATCCTTAACTACAAATCTTTACATTCAATTATTTCATCTAACCACTTAAAATCATAAGCTGCCCAATTCTAATTCTTCAAGAAATATACTATTTTATTCACAATTTTCAAACCTGAAAACTCTCTTCAGCTCTTTGAGTGAAACAAGTAATTTGAAATTTCCTTTCACATGCTGCAGTATTATTATCTGGCTACTTTGTTTACATGTATGTTTTACTTGTTTCTCTGACGATGAGACTACAGGGTTCGAAAATTTGGCCAGCACCATCGGTGTATTCAATTTCAAACTTACAAATTCACCGAGATTGTAACGTGTTTCTTTCATACTAATGCAACTAGTTAGTTGTAAGACATTTTTTAGGCAATGGTGGCGATGATGTTGATGATAGCAAAATTGATGATGATGATCAACATCAAGTTGTTTACATGTGTTATTTGCTGCTTTTGAATTGTTAAGTTAGTTGCCGGTGAGACAGTTTTATTATATTTTATAAAATGATGATGATGAAGGACCAAGTAGGCCCGAAAATTTGGCTTACCTTCGATTCAACATCTAGAAGTTATTTATAAGTGTTATTTGCTTTTTTCAAAAAAATTTCTAAATTGTTGTGTTAGTTGCCGGTTGGACAGTCTTTTTCTATTTTATAAAATGATGTGATCACCATGATGATCATGAAGGATATTAATACTAATAGAAGACATAAAAACTCCCTATTTTTACGGCCTCCCTAAAATTCATAAACTGAACCTTTATGTTAATTTAGAAACCCAGAACCTCTCTTCAGAGGCATAGTCTCGTCTATTTCAGGTCCTACAACAAGAGCATCTTATTTCCTAGATTATATTTTAAAACCTTTGTATGTACAATATTTATGATCTCAATAGCTTAGCAACCATTCCTTGTTCCTCCACATTAATTGCCGTAGAAGTGGTCGATATGTATAACTCCATACCCCATGTGGAAGGTATAGAGGCATGCAGGGAAGCTTTAACTGACTGCTCCAACAAACAACAGAAATTTGTGTCTTGACTGAACTAGTGTTAACTCTTAATAATTTTGAATTTTTAGACCATCACTTCCTGCAGATTCAGGGTACAGCTACGGGTACTCCCTTTGCACCATCATACGCAAATTCATTCATACAGTCGTAGTGGAAGAGAAAGATTATAAGTGATAGAGATATAATTCAACCACTGTGGACTGTCAGATATCTAGATGACATCCTATTGCTATACCTTATCAATGAAGACAGTATTACGCAATTTGAAAACCATTTTAACACAATTCACAGGACAATTATACTATGTGCTGTGAAATCCGCGCGTCTATTTTTGGCTACTCAGCCTAAATCTCGCGAAATCCCGTTCCTGTATTCAAATTAGGCATTAATCACGTGTCACATCAGACATCCTCTAGCGGACGCTGTTGGGACATTCTCACAGCAACTCAATAGCTTACTGCAACTTGTTTACAATTCTGGCTAATGTGCAAGGACCATATTTTGAAAAGGTGGGCCAATTTTCCAAACTGACAAGAAAAGGTTTCATTTCTTACCTTTGATCTTGGCTGAAGAAGGAAAATCCTCAAAATGCCGCAGAACACAGACAGATAGGCCTAGCACACTTCAGTCCCGAACAAAAATCTCGCTAGATCAGAAGGGGATTCCCCTAGGTGCGGGAAAAACGGCGGCGCGGATTTCACAGCATATACGATAAATTTACTATTTCGTTTGAAAAGGAATGGACTCCCTTTTTGGATGTCCAGATTATAATTACTGAAAATAAAATTTGCACTGATCTTTATAAAAAAGCCCTCTGACACTCACAACTACTTACATCCCTCTTCAGACCATCCGAGACACATTTTTAGATCCATAGTTCATAGCGGCTTCCTTCGTCTCCGAAGGATATCCTCCGACAATCTTTTCTCCAATAGAAGCCAAGAGTTCAAAACAAAACTACTTAAAAACGGCTATAGATCTGACATGATTGATCCGATCCTCAATAACATTACTACTATGGATAGAAATGAATTACTCAGATACAAACAGAAAAACACAGACCATCCTCTCGTATATGTATTATAAAATAATAAGAAATTACCCAACATGAGAATGCTAACGAAATCCGAGAAGACGAAAAGCCTGTTCAAAGATCTCCCAATTTTCGCTAGGAAAATTCCCCCAAGTTCATCCAACCTTTTGGTCCGAGCACGATGGAGTAATAACATCAGGACGCAGAATTACTTCCGACCTTGTGGTAAACCAAAATGCATGACTTGCCCACATGCCATCGAGTATTGCTATATCTGCAGCAGTGCAACAAAACAAAAAAACATTGCCTTAAAAGTTCTTTAGACTGCAGTAGCAAAAATTTGATCTATGTCATCACATGTACGTTATGCAATAAACAATATGTGGGCAAGACAACTATAGCATTGCAAACAAGATTTTCCAACCACAAGTAGTGTTCGGACTAAGAAAACCAACCCTGAAACATACCATGTGGGGCATCTTCTCCGTCACGGTATAAATCATATGAGGATTACCAGTCTGCAGTCGGGCTCACCAAAGGCACTTTTGGAGTTGGTCTAAATGGATATGGACTCTAAAGTGCCATTCAATTTGTGGAGGACTGAGTATAAAAGAACTCTTTTTAAGAAATCTCCCTTTTAACAATTAGTGTATAGTTATTTATCTGCCCACTCTTTATTCATTTTTCCATGTATATTGTGCATGTTCTGTAAGAAGAGATACATCTAGGTAGGTCTTCCTGTTCACTCCTGTGAATTGGGTTGCTATTTTATTGTGCATGTATTTCGGGTATTCTTGTAATTCACTTTTTCGTATTAGACCGGACGATTTTGGTCATATGACGTAATCAAAATGAGAGCACAGATTGTTTCTAAAGGGAAATACATAGAAGACGTTTTAAGAAGACGTTAAAAACCCTCCCGTACACAAGAAGCAAGTCATTTGATAGATATTGTATTTCATACACAGAAATACCCTATTTACATTTTTATATGTTTACTTTCTTGCCCTGAAGAAGAGTCAAGTTGACTTGAAACTTTGGCTTTCACTTTCAACATCAAGAACATTTTTTATATGTGTTATTTGCTTTTTTAATTGTTTCGTTAGTTGCCGGTTGGTTTTCTATTTTATAAAATGATGATGATGATGATGATGATGATTCATTATTGCTCTGACGAAGAGTCAAGTTGGCTCTAAAATTTGGCAGATTTAACCATCGCTATCAAGTTCTTTATAGATTTCTGTGTTATTTGTTTTTCTTGAATTGCTTTATTAGTTACCGGTCTGACAGATATATTGTATTTTTATAAAATGAAATAATGAGATATGATCGGCTCCGATTATATAAGTAGATTCTTTGCTGCCACCTGTACGTGTTGTAAGCCCGCTATCAGTGGGATGTTTCACATAGAATGTCATCCTGGATTTTCCAGGGGTGACATCTCTTCTATCTTTCCTTGCTCCTGTCTTCTGTCCCGCTCTCTTTCCTCTCTTCCTCATGACGTATAAACGTATCTTACCGTGTTTGGCACAATATAGAAATGATCGTGCTGATGTGTGGTTAAACTCTAACATAAACAAACAAACAAACAAACACATACGATGAGAATGCTGGGAGCCAATGACATGAAACATGAATAAGGCATTTGATGGAGTTTTGTTTACTGGATGGATGGTTGTCCAATTGACCTCCAGTACATCCTATCTAAGTAGTTTACATAGAGTGAAGAAACAGCCTTTGCTTACGGTACTCAGGCAAAGTGACCTCCTGAAACTAGGGAAGAAAAAAAAAAGTTTCACTGTCGAAAAGGTTTATGAAAATGTAATGGATTCAAAAAGTTGAACGAGGCCTTGAGTTGTCTAAAGGAAGTAGAGAAGTTGATCCCATTACAAAACATCCTGGTATAAACAAAGGACATTGACACTCGTTATTAGTATGTGGTCGTTATCCCAGTGGCTCTTTCTGTTCTTTCATAGGCCGTATTTCTCCTCCATCTATCCGTCCATCCGGTTATCAGTCCTTCTGTTCATCAGTTTGTTTGTTTATCCGTCAGTCTATGTTGTCAAAGCTGTTGCAAAACTAGGATGAAGTTATAACTCTGATGCCAGCAACAAGAAAATACCACCACCACCATCACCACCACCACCACCATCACCACCACCACCACCACCATCACCACCACCACCACCACCATCACCATCACCACCGCCACCATCAACAACTAAAACCACCACCACAAAAACTTCGTACAATGGCAGTTATATTCTCTTTCTTTCTCTCACAATCTTCATTATAGTCATTTTATAAAACAGAAAAAGACTGTTGAACCGGCAACTAACTAAACAGTCAAAACAATTTTTAAAAAAAGCAAATGACACATATTATAAATAACTCCATCTTGATGTTGAAATGAAAGCCGAAATATAAGCCAAATTTTCGAGCTAGCTTGATTCTATCGTTATAGTCATTTTACAGACATACATTGAACTACAAGACAAACTAAACAACTAAACTGCTCATTTAGAAAACGAAATTTGATGAAATTAATAGAACTCAACTTTCAAGCCTGCTGGACTCTCCGTGAAGACACCTACCATCATCTTAAGCAACAACGACAACAAAATACAACAACAGCAATGGAAACGGGAGTAGTAACAACATCAGTATAAAAACTAGATCTATTTACGACGACAAAGCAGCAAACAATAACAACAACAACAACATCAACAGTAACAACAACAACAACAATACCTGGTAATTTTTAAAATTATTGAACAATTATCATCAAAATCGTCTCATACTCAGCACAATAAAACTCATGCCTTATGGTGATTCCGTCCCGGGATGGGCACAGATATTAGAGAAACTGTAATCCAGACCTGTACTTTTATTACATAACAAAGCACATTGATGTTTTGCCGGACAAATAATGGCCCACCACTTCACAGCGATTAATCTCCGTCTTTCACACTAGTTCAGCGCAAAGCAAACATTAGATCGTCCGCAATGTCGCATCTCCCGCGACTGTCGTAGATTTATGCCTATGAATTGTCTAATCTTACGACTCCCTGCACGAGCGGGCCACTAAAATTTGACCGGAAAATCTGAAACGAGACAAAACAAATTTCTGTATAACGCCTGTTACTGTCGTTAAGGGTTAGCCATAAATAGTTAAAAATCTGGTCATTTTTCGGTCATTTTTACGAGCCGACCCAGGGCAGAATTGTCACATTTGTCACCCGTCTGCCCAGTACAAGCGCGCACCACTGGGTCCGAAAATGGGACGTGCGGTGACCGGTGATAACAAATCTCTGTGCCCCGTTTCATTTTGCCCGGGATGATTACACCGAAAATTAGCTCCGTGAATCACCGGGTGAAAGCGTCTACACCGCACCGCTGGGAGTAATTATTTTCTTTCATGCCAACCAAAATTTTCCCCCGCTATATCGTGACTAATCCAATCTCGAAGTAGGCCTGTTTGATAGTATTTTGTTACACGAGTTGTTTACCAACGCAGTCCCCACGGATGACAACATAGAAACCTGAGGCGAAAATCTATTATAGTTGGGACAAGGTGGTGTAATATGTGTGTTAATAATCAAGTTTTTTTTGTTTGTTTTGTTTTATCTTTTGTAATCACATATTAAAAACTATACTCTTCTCTTCCCTCCCTGATCATATCTGAAGATGTGAAAGTAGTTCTGCCTCAATAAATTACTCACTGACCTACATCTGTGTGGGAGAAAAGAGAAAGAATTATAGAAAGAAAACGGGAAGGAAAGAGGGAAAGAATATGTGTATGTGTGTGTGTGTTGGCTAGAGGGGAGGGAAAGACTGAATGTATGGAAAAAAAAAGAAATGCAGAAAGAGAGAGAGAGAGAGAGAGAGAGGACGACGAAAAAAAAAAAGATGAGGGAGAAAGAGAAAGAAATGTGTAGAAAAAAAGAGAGAAAGGAGATGAAAACAATGGCATTGTGGAAACATATCGATGACAGCAAAACTAGACAGATCAGTATTGTCGATGGAACGGAAAACTAAATCGCGATATCTCTAATTATAGATCTTTTAAACAGGTTGTATAATAAATATACTCTAAACTAGTAGTTCCTTCAGTGAAATCTTATACATCTGTTAATTGAGCGTAGCTTCATTTGCATTTAATTTTTCTTTATTCTCTCACACTTTTGCCCTCGTATATTTACATGACTAAACAGTGATAAAATAGAATTATGTCTTCTCAATATGGTCTGTTTGAGAAGTTAATATGTGATGAGAAGCTTAAATAACAACGCGTCGTCTTTGAATTTTTGTTTGTTTGTTTGTTTGTTGTTTTTTTTTCGAAATTTGGAAAATCTAGATCTAGTACAGGCCAACTCACCCAAAGCACCACAGGACAAAGGTTGACGGAACAAATCAATTTGCTCCAAGCTTTGCCATTCTGTCCCGTGTTCCCCTATAAGTTCTCAGGGTCCATTCTCAACAAAGTTGTCTGTGTAGTATATCGGCCATCATGATTGGAAACTGATAACCTGTCAGGTTTTGATAACTACTGTGGGAAAAGAGAAGAATGAGAGTTTGGGGAAACACTGGCCGAGTGGACAGCCTTCTGCCACTCGATGACTGTTTGAAATATTGTTGCGAGTTTGAATCCTACCAACGGATCGAAAAAAAAAACAAAACAGAACTTGCTTCCTTTGTTTCATTACACAGCGCCTGGAGTTTCATTGAAATGGAAATCCGATATCAGAATCTAGCCTTCTCGGGTGAGAGGGAATACGTTGAAGAAGTCCCGTGTAAACTTTTTTGTTTTGTGTTTTGTTTTTGCCTTTCTCCTAGTTTCAAATCAAGTTTTATTGTATGGGAATAGTTAGAATGAATTCACCGTCTATCTGGAAGATCACATATCTAGACACTGCTAAAGTGTTCAATCTAATTATCTTCTCTTCCACAAATTGGGTGTTTCACAACACGGTGGGCGCCATCTTGTCAGTTTCTCTCACCGTTGTATTAAAATGTTACCGCTCTTCTTCTATCCAGTGTAAATTGGTACATAGCACTTTCCCTTGTTTTATCGTTGTAAACTGTAAGGCCTCTCCGAAAGTGAGATACAACCGGAGTTCAAAGAGACAGAAGCCTCCCTCCCCCCTCGAAACAACAACAACAACAACAACAACAACAACAACAACAACAACAACAACAACAA
>JBCAUA010010361.1:0-13166 GCA_038406235.1 Peronia verruculata | reverse complement strand
AGATAGATAGATAGATAGATAGATAGATAGATAGATAGATAGATAGATAGATAGATAGATAGATAGATAGAAATGAATAGCCTTACACAAGGGAGGAGGGAGAAGCAGACATGCAAATAAATAGCTTGACAGATAGACAGACAATGAGAGAGGCAGGCAGATAGACAGATAGTTTGACGGATAAATGGGTGTATAAACGGATGAATGATTAGATAGATGGATAGAGAGATGGATGGATGGATGGAAAGATGGATGGATGGATAAGTGGATGGATAGATGGAAGGACACAGAGATGGGATGGAATGGGATGGGATGGATGGATGGATTGGATGGATAGATGGAGTAGGTTGGAAAGATAGATGGATAAATGCATACACGAATGAAAGGAAAGATAAATCTGTAGCTGACCATACTAACCAATGAATGGATGGGAGAATGGGCGAATGAATGATCTGATGAATGGATAAAACACTGTCAAACTTACTGGCACCAGTTCGAGATGCGTAATTTGACCACGTCCCTGGCATAGTCCGGGTTCCTCAGCAGCTCCACCCAGGGCTCTGTCGCCTGTTTCTTAGGGTCAGCGGCCTCATTGCACACCAGAACATGCAGAATACCATGACCTGTTGATTTAGTGTCACATAGACACAGTTATGTTAGATCACGACTAAAGACTGTCGTCATCTGTCAAGATGTCAGAGTCAAGACGCTTCACACTGATGTTATAGTGATAATCGTCAACTGTATCACTGTGTCCTTATTCATTGTGCAAAGAGGTTACAGCTTTGCGGTGTCATATATACTGACGGACTTGAAAAACAAAGTGATTCTATTGACGGACTTTAAAAACCCAACACCTGACAGATGTATATAGAATCATTTTCAAGTGTTGCGTTTTTTAAGTCCTTCAACAAAATCATTTCCAAGTGTTGTGTTTTTAAAGTCCGTCAATATAGTTAGTGATGTCACCCTGCCAGGTCAGCATAGTGTAATAATACATAGTCTGAGAGCATAATAGTTATAACGGAGTCGGCAATGTCAAATCCTTCCTAAATTCTATTTTAGAGTGACTTACCCAGCACAACGCCGTTATTTTCGATCGTGTTTTTCCATGATGCCTTCGCATAAAATCACAATATAAAACAACAATGGTAAAGATGGAGAGCTAAATAGATAATCCTATGTGTCTGAATTCCTAAATCATCCCAAATCACTCCAATATTTATTAATCCTCTAAAACCAGCAAATACTAGTAAATATTGTTACACTGGATCCATCTGACCTATTTCCAACGTATGTACACTTCTCAGGTTAAAACAATAAGCAGTTAACCGAAGATAAAATAGTCTAATCCCCTCTCCGAAATTTCTTTCGGCCTATCAATACAAAGATTGTTGTAAACTGCATTTGTTAATCGGCCAATGATAATGACCATGTCTGCAGTATAGGGCTCTTGAAAGTTAAAGAAACAAATTGAAAAATTCACCTTAAATAGATAAATAAATAAAAACGAGAGAATAAATAAGTAAATACCTAAATAGATGAATTATTAATAAGTAAATAAATACAGGAATAAATGTATTCTAACTTTAATGAGCAGATAAAAGTCAGGGTTTTAGCTCAATTTTGTCTTCTTAAATTCTATGAATGTTGCGTTCTTTGGAACTGTAATCATGTGCTGATGTGCTGTGAAAGACCAGCTCACTACTATTGAGCGCCTTCACTCTGACCAGCCGCCCATGCGATGAAGAACCTCAGCGTAAATACTCCAGTATAGACCACTATTTCAGATCGAAGCAAACCAGCTCCATCACCTATAAATATTTGTTTTATATATATATATATATATATATATATATATATTCTGACGTGTTAGAGGATCTACCTGTGGTTTTAATAGTGGTAGTAATATACCAGAAAATGAAATGCATTTTTTAAATTATGGCTTTATTAGTAAATCAGCTAATCTACCACAACACAACGTAAAATGTGAACAAATTAGGTGAAGGTCCATACCTAAGTAGTTTTCTGGCAAAGGTAGAGTGACTAAGACATCGTTACGTAGTGGTTTCTTTTCGTTGCTGCTGATTTCAAAGAAATGGGACATGGACAGGATAGAGTCGTACTCTTCCTCTTCATAGCTGGGCTTGCTGGTTACCTGTGAAGGACACAGCATGCGTATGTGTTTGCCAAAGCTCTCGGAAAAATAGCGAAGATGATCATGACAGTATGACTCATCGTCATTGTCACTAGCATCGTCATCATCATCATTATCATCATTTTACAAAAAAAAAAAAAAAAAAGTCTTAAAATTAAGATGATTGTCCACCGGCAACTAATCAAATACATCAAAAAAAAAAAAAAATGGAAAAACAATATGAAGAATTTTGAATTGAGTTAATAAAAGAAACTAATATCATCATCATCATCATCACCTCATCGTTTTATAACTATACAATAGAACTGTCTGACCGGCAACTAGCAAAACAATTCAAGAAAAACAAATAACATAGAACTCTATAAACAACTTGATTGTGATGATATCATCACTTTATAGTAATGTCTTATAATATAGGACGACTGTCTTCCGATAACTAATCAAATACACCAAAGAAAAGCAAATGGCATAATAAAAAACTTGATGTTGAACAAACTGATATCACTAGCCAAATTTTCGAACCTAGTTGGTTCCTCACTGGGTCAAAAAAAGAAAAAAATATGTAGATAGGGGATTGCTGTTAACGAGCGTAATTAAATGATTTGCTTATTACGTAGGAGAGGGTTTTCATTTTTTTCCCTAAAAAGTGAATAAAAACGTGCATATTAAGAACGATTAGAATTTTACACCTCTTGATTTACAATGTTCAAATAAATCAGAAAGATTTTTATATTGTCAGTCTTTCATATTATTATTATTTGTTTGGCTATCTCTAAAAGTGACATCAGCGAAGATTGTGCTGTCACAACTGTCATCCCAAAGAAATGTCCTATAATTTAAGACATCAGCTGTCAATCAGCATCTAATTCAATGCTTTAAAAGAAGGAAATAACAATAGGAGAACTTGATACACGTGTATCAAAAATTGATTAAAATGATGGTACTGACCACACTTTTCGAATTCGTTTGGATCTTCATTATTATGAAGCTGATATGGAGTATGATAGGGGAGATGAAATAAAATAGATAAGATAAGGATGAGATAGTTGAGAAATGATACGATGAGGTATAAGATAAGATGAGATATGATAGATGAGATGGATATAAGGTATAGGACAAGAGAAAATGTGCTTACATGAGATTAATATAAGCTAAGGATAGAAAATAAGAGAAAAGGTAAGATAAGATAAGATGGGATAAGATAAAATGAGATACGATGAGATAAGATGAGATAAGATGGATAAATTGAGGTGAGATAACATAAGATGAGATGCTTTAAGATGGGATAATAATAGATAGGATGAAATAGGGTGGGGTATGTTAACCATTTCCACCACCCCCGACAACAGTAACAGAGTCCGACTGTATCAACCACTGACCTGAAGTGCGACCTCACACTCGCCCTGGACCGTGTCCTGCCTGAACTGTGCCCGGATCATGGGGTCAATGACCGACTGGAAGTCTATCCCAGCGGGAGGAACTTTGAACCGCTCGGCTCTCGATCGCGTCACCAGCACGATGGACTTTACACCGTAAAGACAGATCCTTGTGTGGCAGATCCATTGGGGCACCTGGGGGATAAGATAGGATAGTGGACTAGGATAAGGTAAGATAAAATAGGATAGGGTAGGACGAAATGATAAAATAAGATACAACAGGGTTGGAAAGGACAGCGAGTGAAAGAGATCAGCTAGATGGTGGATTAGAGGAGAATAGGGAAGATGAGATGAATAAAATAGGATAGAATAAATTTTGATAAGATAAAATACAAGATAAGATAAGGTGAGATTAAGTGAAATGGAATAAGATACATAAATAAGATAAGATAACCTAACCTAACCTGACCTCAGCTAACCTTACCTAACCTAACTTAAACTAATTTAACCCAACCTAACCCAATCTAACCTTATCTAACCTAACTTAAGCTACTTTAAACTAACCAGAACCCCTAACCTAACTTAACCTAACCTAACCTAACCTAACCTCTAACCTAACCTAACCTAACCTAACCTAACCTAACCTTATCTAACTTAACTTAACCTAACCTAATCTAACCTAACTTAAACTAACCAGAATCGACCTGACTTGATCTGACCTCACCTAGCCTAACCTAATCTAGACAGGAGAGGAAAAAGGAGATGGATAGGATAGGATGAAACAAGATAAGATAGATGATATTCCATAGGACACGATTGCTTAATAATCTCATAGTTAATCAAAATAAGTCATATGTCGACATTTGCCACCAAACTGTATTACTGTTAACTCGTAAGACTTTCATACATCACTTGGCTAGCCTCAGCGTATCAAGGGATATTGCAGATTAGTGAGAAAGGGATTATCCCTAAACATCAGCTAAAATCTGGAGAAAAACAGCAGTTTAACACATAGGTCTAAATCGCAAACTCAGTTCCTTTGTTGCTCTATCTCCGCCTTTGAGCTATTTGGAGACATATAGGTCATATGGGAGAGGGATAGTAAATCTACCATATAATATAATTATTTCACCGATGACGTGCCCAAACAAGTAAATTTGTTTTGTCCTTTTTTCTATGTGCAAATCAGTTGCTAAACATAAAACATCAGTTTTGTCAAATTGGGAAAATGGACTAAGAGCAACAGAGAAGTGAGTTCACAAAGTGATCACCTCTCAATATCCCAGTTTGCTTATAATCTGCCCATAAAAGCATTTTTTTTTCTTATTCACAGAAAAAGTATTTAAAATTTTTTTTTTTTTTTAATAGGAAAGCATCGATATAAAACCACTTTCATCCCTTTCAGGACTGAAGTCTCCAGTCAAGTAGGCTATAGAAACTTGTGTCTCATTCTGACTGGCGGCGAGATAAATACCTTCACTATACTGACCTTCTGTGCGTTTACCACTCTGGCCACCCTCAGGGGAGTACTGTAAACATTCTTGTCTGTCTTCACAAAGATGTCCTCGTAATGTTCGGCCTTGGAGTAGAGAGGAATCTGTAGAAGGAGCGGCTCCTCTACGTACGCCCCTGAGATTCTGAAGTCGTAGATGTCGGAGATCAAAAGTTCCTGCTGGGTGGGCACTGGACCAAAGTAGCTGGGGGTTGAAATGACGAAGATAATGTTTAATTATATAATGACACGAAGTGGATGTGTAAGCTGTCATTTGGCTTATAAAGCTGGGAGATAATAATATATGTATAAGATAAGATAAGAAAGGACTGATGTTAATTGTAGCAGCTTTCATATGTCCTCCCTATTTCTGCCATTGTTCTGATTCTGCGGCCCCTCTTCCAGCTACCCAGAAAATGCACGTTCTACTGAGAACTTCAATACAATGTTAGCTGCTTACAATGCACTGGGATACCTTACCTGTACTCAGGTACAACTCGTCTGACCATCAAGCTGGTCTTGGCCAGTCCCATGCCACAAGGTGTCCGAATGGTCAGTCCGGTGTCCGTCAGCTTGTAGATCGTGTCCGCTTGTAAGATCAGGTGCTCGATAGCAACATTTCTGGACACAGAATACATAAAGTAATGAAATGTCATTCCCAGTTCGTTGTTTTTTCTAATGATAGCTATAACACCTAAAATTTCCCCCCAAATGTTCAGTTGCTTTCACGGAAGAATAGGGTGTAGGGAAAGGGATGGGGGGGGGGGGGCAGGGGAAGTGATATAATTTGAAAATAAAACCCAAACAAAAGAACGAAAGCATAATTCTTGTAGGCAAAACTACTAAAACACCAGAAGCGATAGTCATAGAACTTCCTGTCAAGATTTTGCTCTACTAAGATTACAGGTGAAAAAAAAAAAATGTCTTGAACTGAGATAGCTATAGCGATCATAACTTTGCCGCCTTAGTTCTTTTGAGTCTTGAATGTCCAGTAGATACAGATGTAAGGATCGGTTCATAGTTGGTCCCTATCTAGCACTATTTCATTTACTCTAACTGATTAACATCGGTCTTGTATGTACGTTTCGAATCTTCTTCAATATAACGTCTGGATATGTTGGAAAATTCTGGTGTCATTTAGAACCTTATCATGTACTTATCCCCATATTTATTTGTAAAACAGACATACCAACACTTGAACACTGAGATGACGACTTAACTTTGTAGTTATAACAGCATTTAGTATTCAGGGAATATCTGATCTTTCCATCTTACATTTCTTTTTCCTGTTTTCATTATAAGCCTCTGTTGATATCAAAACTGTCTTTTTGATTTCTAACCCTGAATGTCAATGTGTTCAATCTGATAACGTTCTATTTTTGTTACATTAAAAAAAAAACAAAAAAACGGTTGTTTGAAACAATTTAGAGCTCTGTTATAATGCCAGGAACTGAATATTGGAGCTCCGATATTCAAATGCATTTGCATTTTCTAAGGTATAGGTTATAAGATGAACAGTGAAAAGTTTACTCACACAACAATAAATAAATGAATAAATAAATAAATAAATAAATAAACAAATAAATATCTACATTTCTACGTAACAGTAGGAATATCATAACTGTGTATTCAGACAAAGGAACTTCATCAACTCAAACGTTAAGGTTTTCGTTCTTCACTTCATTACCATCACTGTATCACCAACCTTTTATTCTTCAGTGCAGCAGAGGTCCTGCACAAACAACCCCCAAACTCTAAGGTCCTGTTACTCTAATTACCTACCCAGATTTAATGCCCCTGATGATGAGATCGGCCTCGTGCAGGCGCTTTCTGATGACCTTCATCTGGGCCAGGCTCTTGGGACTTTCCTCATCCTGCACAGAAAAGATTGTCACACATTAAACCACTCTGTCTTCTAATATAAGCCTTGTCACTGATATCCGCTGGAGTAAGAAATCGAGACAAATTACGAACTTTACCGGTTTGAATTATCGTGAGCTCAGTTCTTTGTTGCTGTATCTCAACTTTTAGACCATTTGGAGATATACATGTCATACGAAAGAGCGATAGTATATCTGTCATACAATGTAATTATTTCACCCATCACTTGCCCAAACAGATAGATCTTGAAAATCATTTTGTCCCATCTCCTAAGTGCGAAAAAAAAAAAAAAAGATAATTGGTAAACAGAATATCAATTTCCTCAAAATATGAAAAAATGGAGATAGAGCCAACAGAGTACTGAGCTCATTTGATTTTATCTGGGATCCTACCGAGATAGCCACTCGCAGGAGGCTGAAAGACGTAACATAAAAGTAGCGAACATGGGATGTGGACAATACTTAAACATTATAATTGAACAGATTTAAAACGTGCACGAGCAGAGCGTTGTTGGTTTATTAAGCAGTGAAGTTTCGGACCTGAAATGCATTGAATGACTAAGTATAGTTATTACTTCACTGATACCTTTCAGAGATATCTAGGATGTGCAGTCATTATTCTAATTTGATCATCCACCATACGTTATGCGAATCGACTTTAACTCACCTTGTTGAGAATGGCAGCGTCGGCACCACAGAAGACCAGCAGGTCTACAGTCTCAGGGTGACAGCCAACGACAGCATAGTGAAGTGGTGTGCGGCCAAACTGGAATAGATAAATAGAGTAAATGACAGAGTCCAAAACTGATGAACAGCATTGAACGACTTCACGTAAGTTGGAGCTACGTTAGAAACTTCTGCCTTAAACAAGAAAATAAACAAAAAAGGAAGAATTACAAGCATACAAACAAAAGTGCTCCAGTGTATTCTCTCCATTTTAGGTGCTTAGGCTCAGCCATATGAAGATTTTTTTTTTCATTATATTAAGGTGAACCAGCATCTAGAAAACAGTGTTATCATAAAATTATGTGAACCTCTGTGTGCGTTTGCCTGTCTTGCGTCGTTTGGCAATGGCTGAAACCGTTTCATTTTAAGTTCATCACTTATTTTCTGTTTGCGAAAGACTTACTCGTTTCGGAAGTTGAAAAAATAGAAAGACACCAGAAAAGTAGACCGGACAGACAGACAGACAGAAGAACAGAGAGACAGACAAAATAGACAGACAGGTAGACCCATATGTACAGAAATACCACACAAACGCGCATTACATAAAATAACCACTGAAAAGATAATAATACACCAAATTTGATACCGGCTTAAGAATTTAAAGATTGACACAGAGCTCCCATAGATACTTACCGAGTCCTGGGCATTTGGGTTTGCTCCATAGGAAAGCAGCAGTTTGACGGCCTCGACATCTCCTTGTCCAGATTCATAGTGGAGAGGCGAGACACCAGCCTGGGGAATAGAGCAAGGGGAATATAGATCCTCATCTTCATAGCAATGGGAACTGAAATGTCAACTCTCTGAGGCCCAAAGAGGCGAGAATAACCCATATGTGCAAGAGCAGATCTATTAGCAGCTAGGCACTAAGGTGTTTTGTTAAGTAGATGTATACAGAAACATCTACCTAATACACACTAATAACTTGAGGAAAATATCGACCCATTGATATCTTGAGGAAATAATCGTCACAGTTGTCAATGCTTGAGTTGTGGGCATCCTCTCATTTATATTCCGTACATCACGGAAATAAAAAACAAGTACACTTCAGGACATGTACGTTGAGTCTCTCCCCACCCCTACCCCATTCCCCCCCCCCTACCTCACACGGTTCCCTCCTCACATGTTGCCACCTCACTATGAATCATCTCTCCAGAAATCTCTTTTTACCTTTCCATATATTCACGAATTACTATTTAAAAAAAAAAAAAATTAAAGGAATGAAGTGGAATATCACTAGCCACAATGCATCGTTGATAACTGAATCATAAAATATTTCATGAAAAGTTACAGAATAGATTTCATGTCCCATCGCTCATGTTTTATGTGAGAGCCTATATTACACTGTGGAATTTATATAGCTTCACTCATAGCCCAGCTTTGATTTGTCATCATAGAGCTGAGAAACCACCTACCACATCTGCTTTGTTAGGAGCAGCGCCTCTAGTCAGAAGGAGATCTATGATGGTATAGTTCCTCGATTTGGCAGCCACAATCAGGGGCGTCTCTCCATGCTGGTTCGATGGGTGGGGAGGTGGGGAGGGGGAGACAAAGATTTGTGAAAACAAGAACATTATCAGATAACACCCAGGAGCTGCTAGTCTGATGATGAGTAGATGAATGTGACAATGGGCAATTAGAATAATAAATAGACTGATGAATAGTTGTGGGATAGGATTGGTGGATAATGAATGAATGGATTGATGGATGGATGAATGGATAGATGGATGGATGGATGGATGGATGGATGGATAGATGGATGGATGGATGGATGGATGGACCCGTTGCATAAATTATAATGTACTTTTTTGCCTGAGCAGTTACGAAGGCTGCTTTGAATGTGCTTTGCTTTCACACAGTGGGAGGCACTGAGGCGCTTACGAGCTGACGTTGATGTCCAGACACTTATAATGAGAATGTAACAAGTGCAACATTTGATGAGTAGAGATAGACCAGACGTTCTTGAGGTTACGTGGTCGATAGTAAATAGCCATCCATTCTCACCAATCCCTCGGGACACCGGAATAGTGAAATTGATGGTAATGAGGTCATCAAGGATGACCTTGTGGAAAAAGTTGTCAGTGACAGTTCACATTTCTCGAATGAACATCTGTGAGAGTGAGAGTGTTTGGCCATATGCACGATTGTGTTCACAGAACCGATTGACACACGAAATAATTGTATAACGTCCTGCCATTTACAAGTATGATACCTCATACAACCAAAAGAAGGTCATTATAGAGACAGATGAAGTGAACTTCCGCTTTCTCATTTTCATTTTTGCAAACATTACGTTCTTAAATAATCTTTATCACCCTTGAGCAATCAAAGATGACACAAGTTTCTGATCCACAAATTAGTTTTCCTTAAAACTTTTCTTGATTTCTGAATAGTTTATTTTCACTCATATCTGACAAGGATCGAACTGTAAGACAGCGAAAGGATATCTGAAGAGAGATATACCCGTCGCATTTGTTTTAAGACACATTTCAACAATGAAAACATCAGGAATGAGGAAGGGTTTTTTTAAGACGTGTGACAACCATTGTGTTTGACGATTAGACCATACTCTGCCATACATCAACAGCTGGAGATTTCATGATCTAATGATGAAGGACCTGCACAAGAAACAAAAATAACAAATCTTTACTGATTCACTGAAAATCACTCGGATGGAACGGGCTTGGTGGGAATCTACAGGAACAGAGGAGATCTGTAGGAACAGAACGACCACAATGTCAATGTGCACTCTTTAAGTCACACAGGCATGAAGATTTCATATCACTGTCCAGGCCTGCTTAAATGCAACTGAAGCCTCAGGAGTTGTGGAGCAACTTTGTGAACAGGCTTTTATAACGAATGGTCTAAGATAATGTGAATGAAATCGTGTAATAATAACAGCTAAGAAGAAACAAGCACATGTACTTCAAAGAAAAGACATTGTTCTGTATGTCTGTTCTGCCCAAGTCCTCAATGCTCTCTGCACAAACCACAGTACAATCTCTTTGTAACGGTAAGGGGTCTATTGTTGGCCTCTCAGCGGCAAATTGGGGATTGCAGATAGAACTGTTGTCAGCACTGAAGCAGTCTCTTACCCCCTCTCGTATAAAACCTGTGTCGTCCCACAGAGACACTCGTTCTCCTGCTCTTTAATTTCCAAACTGATGCACGTTGCAGTAACGTTTATTGCTGCCACAATAACTTAGGACTGAATAATCCGTGGTAAACCAATGCACTATCGTGTCAACAATCGTAAAATAAGTAAGTCTTCTCCAGTCTTTATCTGAAAACATTATACCTAGTTGTTCTTTACATGCTGAGAAAAAAAAAATTGATCTTACTCCAGCGTGTTCCGGCATTTACAGATCTCGTGATTTGAAAGTTGAAAAAGCATATTCAAGCGCCCATGTCGTTGGAATTTACTCAATAGATTATATGCCGAACACCAGCAAGTTTTTATACTGCGTCCTTGAGACATAAACCTTGTCACAAACTGTAACGTTTAAACAATGGAGAATAGATGATATTTTCCTAGCTATCGACAGCAGCAGCTCTATTTCCCTAGGGTAGGGCAGACTAACAACTTTATGTCCTTTGATAGTTTGTAGGCGGTTGGCCTGGGTGATAGAAGGATGAAACAGAGAGAAACGGTGCGGTACTTGTTTTGGCTTCCAGCATTCATCTACGAAACCGAACCAGAACCATTGTGTTCTTCTTTGTACCTCAAAGGGAGGTCATGAGACATAGAGAAATCATATTGGTCATGAAGATATGGTTGTACAAACTGCGTAGAGTTGAAAGATGATTGTGGTTGTCAAATGAAAGAAAGATTTTGAGCACAACTTTCACAAAAACAGCACTCACCAACCTTGCGTGAATTTGTTGCCTTGGGTGTTCGTGATTCTAGCCATGGCTCTGAGAACAAAGCATCTCGTAGAATCCACAGGGAGGATAATTATCAAGTGCTCATTACCTGACGATGCTGGCCCACTTTAGTGCCTCGTACAGCTCGCAATGCGAACAACAGACATCTAACACTTTCGATAGCCAGACACCAGTTATTGCAATAAATAGCCTCCTAACAAGGCTGGAAACATTTGGAGACATAATCATATGGTGCTATTTAAGGACATATAACATGTCCTCATAATCCGAGAATCATCATTACTAGCAGTTAATTTTAAAGCCAAGTCAACCTTTCTACGTCCTAACCATCCTGACATTTAAGTTACTTTACCAGGTCTATTTTATTATTTCTCACAGCCTAGCTCTCACACAGTCCAATAGTATAATCATGCACAGATTAGCCTTGTTACACTGAAATAGCAACTCTGGCGGTCCTTATTGCAGACATCCTCTTCTGGCATTGCATGAGGAGAGACTGGGAGAGACTGTCGGTCAAGTGGGTGTGTGTAGTGTGTAGGAAGAAACCTCAACCTAACTCAGTTCCTTTTGTACATTGCTAGGCAACCCGTCCTCTTCTAGTTTTAAGCATCTACTGACGTACAATGGTATTTCAATCTAATCAATTCCTAATCTAGCTATAATCTCAACAATCTGCCTTTCTGACAGAGCCCACAACTTCGACTGAATTGCTAGCTAGCTGTCATCCTGTCACAATTCTCTCATGTTTACAAAAGGCCGTCCACCGCACGTCTTTTAATGACAATACTGTCTCACTCTAGTTCATCCTCCCTTTACCCGCCCTACAAGCAATCTTTCTGATAATGGAAATGTGACAGCTAATCTGTCAATCAGCTCACTAAGTTGCTCTCTTCATTTCCCATCTAACAGCTCACTTCCACGTCCGTCCCTCCCTAAGCGTTGTACACACATTTTGTTCTATATATCTCTCTATCTCAGCTTATGTATAGCTGTTTTTGTTTACAAATTTCACATCCTTTTTTTTTTTAATCTCCTGCCATCTTCACTTTCTTTCTTTCTGCCTCTTTGTATTTGTTTTTCTTCCGTTCTCATGTTTTCCTTGTCTTTGACAATTTTTCTTTTCTTGTGTGTGTGAGTGTGTTTTTCTTTCACTTTTCTCTTGTCTCACTTCCTATTTTTTTATTTTTCTCCATCTCTCTCTATCTCTCTCTCTCTCTCTCTCTCTGTGTGTGTGTGTATGTGTGTGTGTGTGTTTGTTCAATTCAGTTTCAGCACATCTTTGAACGTTTTGTCGCGGAGGAAGAAGATTCCATCGTCGTCACTACTCCTTGCTCAGTAAATAGATCGCGACAATGTTTGTCCCCTAACGAAAGTGACCGACAAAAAATCAATACGAAAATCATAATTTGACATGTCCATGTAAAATTTACGTCGTTGTAGATGCAGTAAAATGTGATAATGGATGTTTAATTTCTTTCCTCTACCGACGGATCGTTCAATGTACATGCGTCATTAGGTTCGAATACGTTTCACCCTATGAGGCGATTAGAAGAGAATATCTAGGACAGTTTTTTCAATAATGCATTTTACGACTCCACTACACCCACGCTTTATACATATGACAGAAAATAAGGAGGAGGAGAGAGAGGAGG
>JBCAUA010010350.1:0-13166 GCA_038406235.1 Peronia verruculata | reverse complement strand
GACCTCGAGTTTTTTTTTTTTTTTTTGCCTCGTTTACTATAGATGTCAACATCCATTACTTAGAGATTAACTATAATTATGAAGATTTATCAGATGGAAAAGTGCTACAACAGTGTAATGCAATATATGTGGATATCTGACAGAACTATGGAAACCTCAAAGAAGAGCAAAATGAGTTATGACAGAAAAACTCAGAAATGTCATTACACTAATCTCCTCTGCACTATAAGATAATTGGATCAGTAAAGGTTTAAAAAATATCTAGTAAGTAAGTATGTGAAACAAAAGTGATCGTTTCAATGCTTGGCTGACATGCAAGATAAAGCTGTTCTTGAACAGTGTGACAAGTCGGTCATGCAAACACAAAAACAAAAATAGTCCAGGCACGCAGAAGAAATGTTCCACGGGCGATCAAAAGCACAGCAGTGTTTCTTTTTCTACTGTTTTGTAGTATCCATCTAGATCTTTCTTATAGCTTCTGTTAGTGTTGATACTAATTAAATGAATAAATCTCCTACACAGTTGATTGACTTTGCTAGAATAAATCATGCCGATCTAGTGATGGACATTGTACTGGTACATGTATGTGTCTATGTGTGTGTATGTGTAAGCCTTCTTGCGGTTTTACTTTAAACTTTAGAAATATGAATCATTCTAAAACAAGTGCCATGCAAAGTCAGTTTTGATGATGAATAAAGTGACTGACGCCACTATTTCTACTTGTACTTCAGAAAAAGGGAATGTCTGATTGTATAATGTTGATTCCATGCAATATCAATGGTGAGTTTTGTGTTGTAGATGTCTTGTATGATATAAGAATCATTCCTGTCATTAGATATAAGAATCATTCCTGTCATTAGATATAAGAATCATTCCTGTCATTAGATATAAGAATCATTTTTGTCATTTGTCATTGCTTCTGGATGAAGAGAACTTGTCAGCCCAATGACTAGATAAAAAGAAATTCTATAGACACGTATATAAATCATGTGTATTTGAGATGTGACAAGATGAAATCAGGCGCTCGGCTAACGGAGCCAAACAGAGAAATCACATGCTTTTCAATAGTGAATGAATTTTTGAATCCATTTTTTCCCTCATAGAAACCTTCTAGAGTTAAATTTGCTGAAATAGATTGAATAAAAGCCCAAAAGTCGTACTAGGCATGGCCTAATGAAGATTCATTAGGATTAACAAAAGTGATTGGCCATTTTCACACTAAATTCAGCTGCAGCAACAGATCACCACCACAGACTTCAGCTGCCAATATCTCGACTTCCACTGAAGACAGAACAAAGGTGTTTTCACACACAGAAAAAGAAAACGGTGACCTTCACAGTGAAATCAATAACTCCATATTACGCTCAAAATCTGAAGAGAGGCTGATTTTATGTCACATCTCATTTGTTCCAAAGTTAAAAGTAACGAAACTGTAAAACAAACAAGAAAAAAAAGCAACAACAAAGCTGTTGCGCTGTAGATCTTTGTACTCAATTTTCTTGAAAAAACTAGAGCAAAGCAACAATTTTACTGCTCAAACACACTGCACACCTCAAAAACAACAACAACAAAAAAAAAAAAAGTCTGGTAAACTTCACACACTACGACTGTAGGATTTAAAAGAGGACAGAATTAAAACTTATTTTAAGACAGAATTCTTGAAATGAGAATGAAATTCAATCATATGTTCAGCCATAAGTGCAGATAGCAATTAGATCAGATGTCCATTGTATATATTGTATCTATTTATGTACCGCTACCACTTTGATATCTGACCATAATGTATTTTTTTTCGGGGGGGAAGTGATGATAATGACAGTTCTGGTAAGAATAAATACAAAAATAATAAAGTTTGTAAGTTTGTTTTGTGATCTGGCACAGGACTGAAAAAGCTGAAAAAGAAAGTCCAAAACAAGGCCAAAATGGAAACTTGATAAAAACAATGGAACACAAACATTGAAAAAAAAGACATAATTAATTCTTGAAATCAATATCTATCTATAATACAGACACATCATAACGAGTGCTCTGAAGCCTGTTACACCTTCCTGTTCATGTCTACACCTGGCACTTAAAACAAAACTGATACTTAGCATGATACAGGTAAGTAAAGCAAATGTTTCCATTTCACGCAACTTATTAAATTAGAGTGAAGTTTACAATGTGATCAAAGACCATAGACATTATATTCTAAAGGAAAAACAACTGCATGTGATGAAAATATTTGATGATATTTGATGATTATATACAATGGAGCATTGGATTAAGAACTCAATCTGCTCCGGGACTGTTTGTAAACAAAAATGTTAAAATAAGAGTAAATACAGTAAATCCATTTCAGCCTCAGAAAAATATATCTGGTATTTTTACACTTCGAGTTTATTTTTTAAATGAAGTTAAGTATACAAATATTGGGGAAAGAAGATCGTACTGGAATATGGCTTTTACTTTGAAAAAAAGGGGGAGGATATTGCTTTTCTACTTTCTCTTAAAAGTTCTGCTTTTTCTGAAGATTAAAAATGGTATTACTTGTATTAAAAAGTGGACATATATATATATTTGTTTCTGTAAATATAGTTCAACTTGTTATATGAAAATATTAACTAAATTTAGCACATAAATTCGGAAAAATTTATAATTTTAGAAAAAATGCAGTGATTGCTTTTGGGTGGTAAGCATTTAAAGCTGGGACAATACTGAATTTTTGATCATAGGGACAGTTTTTTGGCCTCATTTGCAGAGAAAGTAAACATTACTCAAACTGTTATTAGGAGCTTAACGTTTGACAAACAGTCCAAAAAATGCTCTTTCGGGTGGTCAGTTTTTCTACATCTTCATTGACATGGATCTAAATGAACAGAAATAATACAAAAAATAACAAATATCTTGAAAGGTTTCCTTTCATTATGGACCTTTTTCTCTGTTTTGGCCATCTACGTTTGACAATATAGCTATACTGGTTGTTAGCCTCCGTTCTGCCTTCCAAGAAAAGGTAATATTGTTGGTATCGTAAGCATTCCACATGTTCAAAATTTGGGAATTTCATGTTTTTTTTTTTTTCCTTCAATGTGAGCTAAAAATAGTATTGTGCGACCATCTTGAGTCAAACTGACCAACAGAAATGCAAGAAAAAAATCTGCAGAGATTTCAAGTAAAACCTCCTATTTATCATTTGACATCAGTTTTTGCTCTCTGGTGAAAAAAGCACTCAGACTGACAGGTGGGTTGCTTGCCACTCTGATGATATGTACAAACAAAAAATGTGTGGCTACATCAGCTTTGGCCGACATTCATTCAAAAAAATATGAAAACTACAATGTAACACCTGATAATGAGTTTGTGAATATGGACAAAGGTTCTGGGGGCAGTGGAGGATAGTGCTTTGGGATATTATGGCTGATGATTATCCAACACAAAGAAAAAAGGGATTAAAGGATGGAGGGAGGCAGAGGGGAGAGAAGAAGGAAAGAGGGGGAGAGGAGAGACAGACAAGGAGATGGGGATCGATGGTAGTGTAGCAAACCTATGGGACAAAACTTACGGAAAACCGGGCAAGAGAACCCATGGGAAAGTCAAGGCAATCTTTGACAAAAAATCAACGGAGAGAACTTATGGAAAAGCCATAGGAGGGAATCTATGGCAAAGACAGGGAAAGGAATCTGTGGGAAAGCCAGGGGAGGGAATCTATGGGAAAGCCAGGGGAAGGAATTTCTGGGAAAGTCAGGGGAGGGAATATATGGGAAAGTCAGGAAAAGGAATCTGTGGGAAAGTCAGGGGAGGGAATCTATGGGAAAGTCAGGGGAGGGAATATATGGGAAAGTCAGGGAAAGGAATCTATGGGAAAGCCTTGGGAAGAAATCTATGGGAAAGTCAGGGGAAAGAATCTCTGAGAAAGTCAGGGGAAGGAATCGATGGGAAAGTCAGGGAGGAATGTGTGGGAAGGCCAGAGGAGAATCTAAGGGAAAGCCAGGGGAGACAATCTATGGGAAAGCCTGGAGAGGGATTCTATGGGAAAGCCAGGGGAGGGAATATATGGGAAAGTCAGGGAAAGGAATCTATGGGAAAGTCTCAGGAAGAAATCTATGGGAAAGTAAGGGAGGAATGTGTGGGAAAGCTAGAGGAGAATCTAAGGGAAAGCCAGGGGAGACAATCTATGGGAAAGCCAGGGAGCCAAAGGGAGAGAACCTATTGGTATATAAAAACACAATGCTTGACTAAGTGGGCGGGTTGACACTCAGGGAAGGCAGCACACAATTCAGGATGGTTTCTGGGAGCGGGGACAACACAAGGACTTCAGTCATTGATAATGAGCCTGCAAAACACAGAAAAAAAAACATGGAAGTCAGTAGAACATGTGCACAGATAGAGCCATCTGCCCTGCATCCAATCTCTTCTGACCTGAAACTAGTGAAACCAACCCTATCGTGCAATGTTACAGTGTCAGTTGTGCCACTGAAATGGAAATTAGAAAACCAAGTGTGCACCATTTCCAACATATGAGTTTTCAAGAAAGACAAATTGGACATTTCTTGAGTCTGCCTTGTTCTGATTCTATTCACGATATTTTTGTCTGTATGTAAGTGTGAATGTATATTACACATGTATGAACTGTGTATGGAATTTCCCTTTGAGAACGAATAAGCTTTATCTTATCTTATCCCATTCTATCTACCTTTGGGAAAAGTCAGCCCTGAATATATATCATATAACATAATGTATGATAGTCTAAGACAAAATATAATAACAGATTTGATACTGTCCATTATGGATATCAGTGTAAATATCTCATAAATGTGGACAGCCTCAAAATGTATCTGTGATCATATGTCAGAAGTGGTGCACAGAAAACATTCAGTACAAAATGTCAGATTAACAGAAATTTGAGCAAGCATGCATGTTGTAGTTATCACATACATCTATAGGTATATGCAGGTGTCAGTGTGGGCCTTACACGTCTATGTATAGACCTTTTTGATGTAATGAAGTCTATAAGTACTGTTATGTAGATCTGTTCCTTCACAAAGTCATTCTGCCTGCAGTTGTTCACTTTATATGGAGTCTTTTTTCCTCCAAGAGTTTGAAAACAATATAATTTACAGACATAGCATCTTTGATTTCTCCTAGATCTGTGATAAATATTGCATTCAAGTGTGTTTGTTTTATCTATCAATGCTTGCTTCAAAAAGTTTGCAGTCACAACTTTTCTATTAATAACAATATACATGTAATTGATGCACAAGTGACTCAGGATTACCGATGTCTGTGGACGTAAGGAAAGATATTAATATTGTGACACAAACATGGATCATTTTTACGTAATAATTCTGCTCATTTTTATTACAACTTAATACTGAGAAATTACAAAGATTAGATCAATTACTAAGTCAAAAACATTAAATTAATTACTTAATGTCAAAACTTTACATCTAGAAGGACATATTTAATTTACAAAAAACATCAACACTTGAAAAGTGACCGGTAGGCTTCTTGACAAACATTGCAAGCATGTAGTGTGGTGCAAAAACTGATTATTTTCTACTCGACAGACATCCACACAATAGCAGTTGTTTCCTGCAGCTGCATCAAGTACTGGTTAGAAAGCAGACAGGAAGCGTTGGTTGTTACATCTCTGGCAAATGATCCCAGCACAAGTCGAGCCATAACAACTGCTAGGACTACATTACAACTTAAATCTTCAAAGCTTGTCATGCAAGCTTGATTGTTATTGTTTTGGATTACCAAGCCATGCCTGTAATTATAACAATAATCTTTCTTTCCAATATACTGAAAAGCCTTCATAGTTTATAATAAAAAACCTTGGGTGTATGATGCAAACTGAGTAATGATCTTGGTTTTCTCAACCAATTCAGATCAAATCTGAATCTCATAATTGGGGTCTGTTGGCCCCATTACCTATGCACTGCAGACTCTATTGACTGGCTATGCCTAAGAGATCACAGACACGAAGCTGGGTTCATACTTCTAATCATCGGTCTGGGTTCTTTCAGTTTTCAACATCATCAAAACATTTTATCTTTTTCCTGATATCTTTCCTTATGAAAAATGAATTTATATCTGATTCAGAACTTTCTAAACTTACAGTTATGATTAACATGGAGAATATAATTTGTAATGATACACTAGATCTATATTTTATGTTAATGTGTAAAAGAAAATAAAGAAAAAAAAAAAGGGCCAGAAAGCATTTAATGTAAAGAAAGCTTTCATAAACCTCTAAGAAGCAGCTTACAACTTCAAAATAAATTGCACAGCCCTTTAGTAACACAAATACATCTTTATCACTGGAATGGATTACCTGTGAATGTCCAGCCAGGCAAATGGTTTTGTGGCCTTTCTTCCAGGAATCTTTCTGGCAAGCCACTCCACAGTACCAGGCATGCTTACATTTGCCACAGGCGGCAAACTTCTTACCCTCAGGTGCTTTCTTGTAGCAGTTTGTGCATTCATCTGGCAACTCCCCCTCAAACTGACAACGCTGACAATGGCACCAGAAGTTGAAAGATTTGTAGAGCCAAGCCCTGCGCAGCAGCTTGGGCAGAGATGTGTCAATGTAAGTGATCAGCACCTCCTCTCCTCTCCTGTCAAATGGAGTCGGTAGTTAACGGTTCATTTACTTTGTGTAAAGTCATACTGCCAGTCATCTCTCAGGAATGAATCTGGACCATTCCTCGTCATAATATATTTGTTATAAGCTTCAAAAGAGGAAATAAGAATATTAATAATAATAAAAGAGAGTATTAATATAGCGCTTATCCCCGTAACTACAGGCTCTAAGCGCTTTACAATCTATTATTACCCCGACAGACCTAAGGAGACACTCATAAACATTCTCAGTTTCCTGGGAAGCAACAATGTGGCTGCCTGTTAAGCACTCAAATCCTTATCAATCTTACAATATCAATCACTGTCTATAGTCGGGTAGGCCTACCCATTCACCTGGGTGGAGTCAGGAAATGAGTGTAAATTGCCTTTCCCAAGGACAAAATATTGGGACCTATCAGGATTTGAACCCAGAACTTCAGATCCCCAGTTCGACGGCCCAACAGCTAGGCCATGAAATCAGTTAGGGATTGTTTTAAATCTTTTATCCTCTTTGTTTCAAAGGCAAACAGTTGGAATAATAATTTTTGTTCACATGAAAATGCTGAAACAGATAAGAAAGAATAGATTATGGCACCGTTTCATGAAATCTGTCCACTGTGGCTCAAGATATCAAAGTAAACAGTCGACCACTAGAAACTCAAACACAATTAGGCTCCAAAATCCCGACTTCCCTCACATAAAGCCGCCAATCACAGATTCATTTTCTGTCCTCTCTTTGTACAGATCTCTTTCATGCTCAACTTAAAAACAAAGACATGGATTAGTTGACCTGATTTCACCTTTGTGAGATGTTAATAAGCCACAGATAACCAAATATACCCACATATTGCTCATGTGTAGCATCATTAAACCCATTATATGTGAGAAAGATTCTGTAACTAAACACTCAATCCATATAACTGTCCGCAGATGGTTGTAAAGTGTAAGGGATGTAACCACTTGATGACTTGAAAATGAACTGAGTGGCGGCACCAAATCTTAGTTTGAGAGAGGAGAGGAGAGGGACCGTCCTCACTTGCCATTCAAAACAAGGTAGGGGAGGGAGATGCATTCTATTTTTGGCCTGGTGATGTTGCGGTCAGTGCAGAACTTCAGTATGTGAGAGTAAGGGTGAGCACACACCTCTGGAGTTCTTCACACCTAATCATTCAATGAGTTTTTCCATTCACATAATTATTTATGTTTGTCTTCCTGCTCTCTAGCTGTTAACTAACTATGAGTCAGTGAAATTCTATTGTCTTTGGGCATATGCTCCTCTTCTTTCTAGTCCTTTATTCTGTCTGGGGCCAGTTGACAAGTTATCCTCTCCATTTGTAAAGATTGGGGGTGAGGGCCTGGGTCTCCGCAAATGTTCTTTTTCTCCATTCTTGAATGTTACCAGTCCATCGTTTCTTCTACAGACTTCTTTTTCTCATCCCATTTCCTGTTCCTTGCAGCACAGTTTCAGCAGGGCCACTGGACTTTGTTAAATGGACGTACCATCCCAATTCCTTTTCTTCACAGGTGTGAGATCTGCTAGAGGACCAATGGTGCTGTATGATGATTCTGCAGACCCACTCATTTGTAATATGGTTTAGATATGAGATACCCCGAGATGTTTTGGGGGCATCTCATCTCCAGTGTTTGTATTTTCTGTTGCAGTTCCACTGAGGGCATCCATGTCTGGCAAACACACACAGGAAGATGGAAGAGTGTTAGGGCATAGAAGAATCTGATCTTGCGCTTCTGGTGATGTTATAATTTTTCCACGCCGGTTTGAGTCTGGCTAATGCAGTCATTGTCTATCTAATCCAAGGGCATCGTTTCAATCCTTCTTTGTCAATTATAAACCCATATTATATGACTTGCTCCATACTTTTAATTTCTTGGTCATGCAGTGAAGTTTGTATTGGTATGGTTTTACTGTTGGTGTTTGCCATGTCCATGATCTTCTCTGCACTTATTTCCAATCCCTTATTTGTAGAAGTTCTGTCTGGTGGCTAAGTAAGCTGAACAGTTCTTATTTTCCTTTGGGCATAATATATTGGCTTGAAGATAACGCCGACTCCACGACGACTCTGTTATTAATGATCAATATTCTTTATAGTTTCTATATTATTTTTGATCCATGCTCTAGACCTGGGAAAGACGGACTTGTATTTGGAGTTAAATATTAGAGGCCAAGAGCCCAGCTTTTATCATTTGGACCATGTTTTTACATTTTGGTATTGTGAGTAAGAGGATGCTTGAGCTTTGCCAGCCAACAAGAAGAATGAACGGTCTGCAACGGAGACCAGCCAGCCAAGAATACAACACAACATGAAGGGACTGCCAACTTTGACCCAGCCTGACATGATTCAACAGGGCCGAGATAACCGCAAAAAGGTTGAAAGGCCGGAACCAAAGAAGAAGAAGAAGAAGAAGAAGACTCCACCCCTCTTTCCCCTCCCTCTGCCCTCTTCAACATAACCTCACCCTCACCTTCACATACAACAAATGAGTTTCACTTCTAAGGATAATCAAAGTACGTGGGGTGGAAGGAATCAAATATAGTAGAGGTCACTTACAAGGAAGAGATGTCATGGGAAATAGTCTCATATGTGTGCAAGTCATGTTGCAGTTGTGCAAAGCTGTCCATCATTTGTTACTTCCCTTTCTCCCACCCTTTTCATTCATTTACCATTCCTATGCTCAGACATAGCTGTCATGGCCTAATTCAAAGAAGTCAGGCCAGCAAAAAAGTTTTTAGATAATGATTTTACTGGTGTTGAGACCATGGTGGAGATGTTAACAAAGCAGAGCTAAGTTCTCATGTGATGCATGAAGACGGTGATCACAAGTGAAAATAAAATCTAATTTGCTCTCACATGTACAAATGGCCAAAAATTAATTGTTCCCCCCCCCTCTTGCAGCAATTAACAAATATCTTGAACAAAGATTCCACAAAAAAATGGATGCCACAACCAGTTCAAGTTATCTGTGCTCAACTGTAATAAGTATTGTTCAGTTACTTGATATCTCGGCGTGCAATCATTTGAATTCCAGGACGTCCGTTGATGTCCAAATCACAGACTTCACTGTTATTGTAGCACGAGTGATTGGTACAGGCATGAAGTGGACACAATGCTGCAAACTGAGCCTCAGGTGGTCGATCAGCCAGAAATTTCACCATGCCAATCTAAGGACATATGGAAGGTGTGTATTTTTTTAGTCACATTTAGGTTTAATCCAAAACAGTGATCAATTTGAAATATGAAACCATGGAACAAATAAAATTTGTCTTCAGCTTCTCATTTGATTCTTCTGCCCAAAGCATCTTGTCATATCTGAGGATCATTGCTCTCGTACTTTCATCTGACACTTAAATCTCACTCTACATTTGAAGATTACCTGCCCAATATTTGATAATGGAAATCTCATAGTAGTGTGGAATTCCTTTGCAAGTGCCAGAAACAAAGGTCCACTATTTAAATTACAATTTATCAGGAGACTTTGAATATGTATATTTTTTTATCAAGACATTTGAACATGTGTGGTCTCAACCAATCAATTACAACAAAGTAATCTCGGACAGGTGTATACAGGCATTTTCTTTCATCTGAAAGTGATTATACTCATATCAAAACAACTCACAGCCCTCATATCCTCCTTGATGTTGTTCATAAAGACATGGTAAGGTGTGATGGATGGAGAGAAAGACTGGAGGTTGCAGGCAGCCTGGTAATATCTGCCGTCAAATTCATCCCCGGTGATCTGATAACTTACACCTTTACCGCAGTCAGCAAAAATGGACTGAAATATGGACAGCATCTGGGGCATACGTTTGACAACAGAGCTGGTACCGAAAGCTATGAATCTGGGCAGGATCAAAGAGACCAAGACAAGTGTGAAAAAATCCAACTGTTAACAGCATGTTGTAACAAAGAGAACAATCTGAATGATTTTGTTGTATTGTAAATGTTCAAATCTTTCATCAGTATATGGACATTTCAAAGACTATATTGGAAAAGGTGAGGAAATATTTCTTCAATTGTAAACATTTGTTACAGTCTTGGAAATCATAAATAAAAAAGATTTTCTTAAAAACCAGGGGGAGATAAGATTCTTTCACTCACTTCATCTTCCTGCTCGTAACGAGCGAACTTACCGTCTGTACGGAGCCTTGGCCCTTGCCCAGTGTTCTGTGGATGGCTGGACTGCTCTGTCTTTTTCCATCAAAGTTTTTACTTCAGAGGCCACTTTAGCCCAGATTTTGGCAAGGATAAGAGGGCTAACAACAAAGAAATTTCTCACATAAACATTTGTACACTGTATCATCACAAGGATCTAAAAGCTTCAGATCCCTCTTTTTAGGAATAATTTATGCTTGGACCCACTCTAAACACAACTGTCACAATACAGCAAAAATTATCAAACTGAATTTGATAAGACTCACAACAATCTTTCCCTGCTTTTAAAGATTTTTGTAAATATTTAGCAAACTGATATGAGACTAGTCAAAAACTTTTTTACATAAGCAAATTTGAATCAATCAAATAAGAAAAATCATATACAGTCCAGTCCACAAGAAGTCAACTCGCCTAAAGTAAATTTTCACGTAAAGTCAACGTTTTTTGAGGGTTCCGTTTTTTTCGCAATATCTATTGATTTTCTTTTAATGATTTTGCTTAATGGTAACCTCACACATCTGAGACATGAATGGCTGAGAAAGAGAAAAAAAAAAATCAGGGAGAAAGTTTATGGGCCTACAGCTGTGCTGAGAAAGTTACGCCTGCATTGGCGCAGGTACACAAAGTACACCCACACAAAGTTGGTTCTCTCGTGCTGGCTGACTGGGAGATACACACAAATGATCCACTTGATGTATGCATGTAACACACAATGACACAAAGATTACACACAAACACAGACACATACACACACACACAACAATCCTATTCTAAACTCTCTCAAATCATCTTTTTGACACACATACGCACACCCAGAGACTGAGAACAGGCAGACATTCACCTAAAATCAGTCACGTTACGGGATCACATACATTTTAACATCCTATGTTTGTCGTAACCTTTTATCCTCAACTCCCTGATCAAAATATGGGAGACAAAAACATAAGATTTTCAGTCTAGATACAAAGTGGAAACTTCCTACAAATGTTGACTCTAAAGGCCTAACTAAAAAAGACATAGCAAGAAGTGTCTTTAACACTAAAAAATCATGCGGAAATCAGCGGAGCCTCTGATTTGCTCTTGTTTCAGCCTAAAAGAAAGCAGATGGCAACCAGTGGAGCTGAATCATAATCCTGAAAAATACACAGCGCATGCTTTGATCTCCAGACATTGTACTCTCTGACAATAGCTAAATTCAGCCTTGTTTAGAGGGGGAGGGGAGTTGGGTCCTGGCACTTATTTTGGAATCCGCTGGGGGAGATGATTTTAATCATTACCATTGGTTTTGGGACGCTCAAATTAGAAGAAAACAATGAAAAAAAAAATGTTTAAATCAATTATGGTTGCCATGGCAACAGCCCCCATCTTGGATTTTGCTACCCGATATTGCGTAACTTTATCTTTGATAGGCTCTGAATTTTTCGAACTGATGTGTTTGTAATTTTATATTCATATCTTACCATTCCATATCTAAATTTTGTTAGTACAAATTTTCTGTAAAGTGCTCGTTTTTGGTTTTTTTATGATTTTTTAAAAATTTCACATGTAAAAAGGTCACAGATTTTTGGAAAATTTGACCCAAAATCTCAAATTTCTCAAAAACTCGAAATGATATTGAAAATCCTTGCAGACAAAAGTTAGATATTGTTTTGTTCTGTGCTCAGGCCAAATTTCATGGCAATTGCTAGATAAAAAAAAGATAGCATATTTGTGGTAAAAACAACAATGTAAAGAGAAAAAAAAAATAGCCGTAAAGAGCTTTTGTTGGACTTTCAACCCCAAAACATATTTGTTTCACCTGCTGCTACTTTTTTAATGATTTCTTTGCCTTCTTTTGCCTTCTCCTGTACCCCTACTCCCATTTTTCCTCCATTTTTGCTCCCCTACCCCCACTAGCAAAAGGTTTTCCGTAAAGGCATTTTAGAGTCCATGGCCGCCATGTCTTCCTTGGTCAAAACCAAGAGTGTTGTTATCCTTCCTGTGACAGATAATCCACTATTGCATTCTGAAACAGCAGAAACATGGCATATTTTACCCCCATAAGGCCATGGGAAGTCTATTTCAGAGGCCCAGGTGAACATTTTCCTTGCTTGATATTTGATGTGGTCAGTGCCTCAGGTGGTCAGTCAGTGTCCATCCCGGGCACTGGGGCTCCTGATATTAGTGAAGGAAGTCTTCTATATGCAATTAGCCTATAGCCAGCAAAAACAGTGATGATCTATCACTGAATAAAGAGCCCCAATTGAGCAACAGCCTCAGAATGGACATATCAACTTTTTAATACCATTCTATAAATTCAGCATTTTAATACCATTCTTATATTCATATACAGCTATATTTTAAAAGAAAACAGAAACCCAAAGTAGAATATTTTGAGCAAATACCAAAAATTGG
>JBCAUA010010339.1:0-12925 GCA_038406235.1 Peronia verruculata | reverse complement strand
AACAACAGGTCAACCCCCCCCCCCCCCCCAGATCGTCTTTAATGGCCAATATCTTGACGTCTACTTAAGGTAGAACATTTTTTTTTTTTTTTCATAGACAGAAAGGGAAAAGAATTAATCTTCATAGTGATACCAATAACTCTACATGCTCAAAATTTGACGAGAGCCTGATTTCATCATATCGCATCTCGTATTGTAAAGCCCTGTGATTTCAATTAACTGTTGAACGCTAACAGAGATATTTTCTTCCTAGGCAAATAAAGAGAGATAAAGAGATAAATATGTATTATTGTATTGCACCAAGAGATAACGAGATATCATGATTATGTCTATGCACAGAATTGTCTTGTGTTATAGAAACATATGAAGAAAAAAAAAAACGTCATTGCCCACAAACTGGACAGACCCCCATTGAACTGAGAGCTGGACAGAAAGAAAGAAGGAGAGAAAGGCGAAAGACAAAAAGAAAGAAAGATAAACAAACGACAAAAACGCAGAAAGAGAGAGAGAGAGAGAGAGAAGACAGGATAGAGAAAGAGAAAGAAAACGTGAGAAAACGAAAGAAAGACAGTCAGAGAGTAAGTAAAAAAAGGAAAACAGAAGGAAAGAGAGAACAAGAAATAAAATATGGGAGGTAAGAAACAAAAAAAAAAAAAAAGAAAGAAAGAAAGAAAGAATAAGCAAGAAATAAAGAAAGAAAGGGCAGGCAGAGAGGCGGAAAGAAAGAGAGAAACAAACAAAGTACCCGGTACAGAAAGAAAGAAGGAAGGAAGAAACAAAAGAAAACAGAAAGAAAACACAATTCTTGAAATGAAAGGTTTCTCTTATTTCTAGGTACTGCCTACTTTGTACTCCCCCCCCCCCCCCCCCCCCACCTCAAAAATGACCAATTTGCAATGGTCAGCGCTATAAGTTTGTAACGATGCCTATGCTCTGCTTCTTCGAGTAAAACGGCGATCCTAAAAGAGTGAATTCGAGAATCCAATACTTTATTGAAGAGTTCTCCGACCACTTGCATAGACACCCCGTGGATTGGATCGGCCACTCCTACACGATTACGATCTCCGTTTCTGGTACATGTATCAGGCTACGTAATGGGGAATTCCCCGTGCGATTACGCGCGAGGGCTGTTTGTAAAAGCAGTAATTGTTCGGATTATAATCACCGCAGGAATGCGGTATCACTTTGACAAATTCACGCTTTTAAAACAGTTTCTTCACCTGTTCAAATATAACTTTACTCAGCTATTAAAAGAAAACTTACTGCGTCACTTCGTTAGCTAAAAAAACTTGAGTATGCTTGCATTTGCTAACCAATAGATCGCAGACGATTTGCTCGAAACGAAAAAAAAAAGAAACAAAAAATGCTGTTTTGCATTTTGCCAGTTACGTCAGTACTGGCCATAAAATATGTGTCGTAAACTGGAAGGTACTAGAATGTGGGAGGGGAGGAAGAATAGGGGAGGGGCTGAAGGCAGGGGTGAATAACATTTGTTGTAATACAAGTTTAAAAATGCACTGCAGCGAAGGTAATTATGTAGGTCAAACGGATATCCGGTTTACGATTGTTAAGGTCCCCCCTCGTAAAAGACGGTTATCGGAATTTGACAGCGTAAACTGTGGATCGAAAAGGGAAGGGGGGGGAGCAGGATACGATAACATGGAGAGGACGGGTCCGTAACATTTATTATTCTCCAAGGACGTGACGTAAGAAGACACCAGGGCATCGTAACTTACATGTGTAGCTTGCCCATATAAGGAAATCCGCCCTTACCTAGGGTTATCTTACGTTGGTTAGGGGATTTACCTTTTTAACCTGAACAGATTTGTCATCTTAGATCAACCTGCTTTTCTTTCTCTCTCTCTCTCTCTTTCTCTCTCTCTCTCTCTTCTTCTTCTTCTTCTTCTTCTTCTCTCTCTCTCTTTCTCTCTCTCTCATACACACACACACACACTCTCTCTCTCTATCTATCTATCTATCTCTGGCTCTCTATCTCGCTCTCTCTATATGTATATCGCTGTTTCGGTGGTAAAAGGGAGATCGTTGTGTCCAGGCCTATTACTTCCCTTGGCCAGACACAGAAATGTTGAGCAAGAAGATCCAAAGACTAATCAGTAAAAAGCAAATATATCCTCTTTCACCAATTTTGAAAAAAAAAAGGGGGGGGGACAAATTCATGGTGTAAGTTTCAAGCAAAGGGGGCAAAAAATATTTTTCCCTCTTTACACTGCTTGTTCAAGGCCACTTTTGTCTGGCAATAAGAAGTATGTTTCATGTGGCCGGTCAAAGCGATCTCTCATTTTTTCAGTGTTTTTATTTATTTTTATTATTATTATTTTTTTTTTTTCACTTGCAGAGAACCCATCGTATCCTAACCATTCTCTTGCAATACGAACAGAAATCCTTAACCGATCTAACCTTTGTGCTGGTCTAGCAGTTATACGTACATTACCTAAGTAGATTTTATTTCATTTCTATCTTATCTTCATTTCCTCTTCCCCTTTCTTATTTGTTTGTTTGTCTGTTTGTTTGTTTGTTTGTTTGTTGTAGGTGAGTGCGTATGTGTGCACTCCCTTTTACGTGGGGGAGGGGTGGGAAGGAGGGGGGGGGGGGAGGGAAACCATCATTGTTCACGGCTTTTCCCTATTCGGTATCTCTTGGCCTAATTTCATTCATTGCAAAGTTTACGATACTTCGCTTTCTTCTCAAAGAAATAGTGTCTGTAAAAATAATTATGCTCCGGTTGCCTTTTTTTTTTTTTTTCATGTCTCTACACTTCCTCGTCGCGTCATTGATTTTTCTTCCCCTTATTTTTTATTTAGAATAAAAAAAATAGAGAATGAAATGAGCAATGGTAACACGAAAGCACGAGAAAAGCAATCTATGTCAAATAAGAGAAAAACATGCCATAATTTTTTTATGCATAACAATAATTTGTCATAGTACTGTATCAATATTTCATCGATGTTTTATGAATAATGCCCTCAGCTTATCATTTATCTTTGAGTCCTCCGTCGACTTTGATACCATGAATTCACAGTTTCCACGTACTTGACTCTGTAATATACGATCTATGAGCTCAATGTTAGAAAACTAGAGAAGAAATCCTCGCGCCTTAACTTCAAGGCATTACTGTTGGTAATGTTGCTTTTGTTGTTGTAGTGGTGGTGGTGGTGGTGATAGTTACTGATACTGCTATTGATAGTACTGTAGTCGTTGTTGCTGCTGTTGGTATTTGTTGTAGTTGTTGTTGTTGTTGCCACTATCAGAAATTACTTTGCAAATAAATAAATAAATTAATTAATTAATTAATTAATTAATAAATAAAGCAAAGTGCATCGCTTGTAAATTAACACCAATGCCCTGAATTATCACTTTTTCGTGTTTTTTTTTTTTTTTTTAGTTTATGAACATTATCTGTGCAGTCCATACATTGTGATGACTATGGAGGTAAGTGTCGAAGATGATCTGACAATAGTGATAATAAGCAAGAGACAGAAAAAAAAAAAGACAAGAGATGATAAAGAGACAACTCACTTTTACGTCCTTTAAGGAAAAACAAGACATCAAATTGATTTCGACAAGCTCTTGTCCAAGGAACTCTATTTTCTTCTTCATTTCCTCTTCCCCTTTCTTATTTGTTTGTCTGTCTGTTTGTTTGTCTGTCTGTTTGTTTGTTTGTTTGTTTGTTTGTTTGTTGTTGTAGGTGAGTGTGTATGTGCGCTTGCTTTCATTTTTCCAATGGATATAACAAAAAGAAATTTGTATCTGATGTGAAAGCAAAAATAATGCATTCAAGTAGCCAATTCTTACAAATTTTTAACACGCTCTCAGCAAAACAGAGCCTTTACATTGTGTGTTATAGAAGGGAAAAACTAATTTTTCATACAAGAAAACACAACAAAAACGCTAAAATAGATAACAAAAAAGGCTTTCAAATACTCAGAGTGTCTTATTCGGGACCAGATTTACCAGCTGACAACTACCTTGCACAGAGCAAAAATCAAAGTAGACAATAGACTTACTATCAGGAAAACAAGGAACTCTGCTCATCAAGGCAAATATTTTAATAGCTACTATGATACAAGCAAGAAAGGAACAAATGAAACGAATTTGTACCAGCTTTATGTAGCTAGAGAAAGAAGCAAAGTTCGCATTTTCAGAAAGAAGAAAATGCGCTCAAAACAAACTTTGCAACAAGTTCCACCCTGTCCTTTCCCTGAAGACTAATCTGAGATATTCTTTTAAGACATTCAAGAGATACCAGTCTCAAAGCAACTCTGTGAGAAGTCCGTACTCAGGTCTATGTTAACATTTAACTTCCTTGGAGATACGCATTTCTCTCAAAGTATTATGACTCAACAGAGAAAGAGAACAGAGAAATAGACACATTATACAAACACACGACTCAAACGCGAATGCAGTTTACATTCAGCAACGAAGTCACAATCACAAGTATTTTAAGGTCTTACAAAATACAACCCCACGAAAGAAACTTGTGTAGTATTGTACAATTTGTCTTTCGCCTAACAGTTGAGGCAGTTTACGCCCGCACAAAGAGACAACACACCAAAGAAAAGAGAACTTTTTGCTTGGATTTCACAATATGCCTGCGCTCACCTCTCCCCCCTCTCCTTTATGAAGAGAAACTCAAAAATAAACACGAAAATATAGAGCTACAGCAAGCCTAAATGTTCATGAGCAAATTATTGTGAGTCAAGCATACATGAAGTAAACCTATTTGTGTGTTTGCCCAACGTGAAGGCAAGCCATGATACTTTTTCACGGAGATAAAATATATCTATATAACAAACTTATATCAAGTTGTTGTTATTCACACCAGGAGATCGAAATTCACTTTTTCACAAAGGCATAACTCATACACATAATCTTTTATCAAGTTGCACATGATGACTTACATCAGTAAATAGATATTCCAGAAAGAAACTTAAATCAAAATTGATAATGTGCTTTTATTAGATCAATCAAGTTGATCATTTTACACAGGCAAAAGTGACCAAACATACTTATGTCAAGCCTTACAAGATCATAAAAGAGTCACAAAATTTACTTTTTACGAAGACAAACTTCAAGAAGAAACTTTCTATATCAAACTTTATATTGTGCCTCACATCAGAGCAACAAAAATTCATTTTTCACTAAGATGAAACTTACAAAAACAAACTTTAAATTATTAAGTTTTAGAAGGTGTCTTATACAGGAGCAAAAAGAATTGCTTTTTCACACAGAAAAAAAAAACTGACACAAAAACCTACAAAATTGAAACCGTAAAGTGTCTTACAAAGATAAAAAAAAACTTACATTTCTTTCAAACACTTGGTCAATGTCGCGTGTTCCGGCTGTCTGAGGGCGTGCCACTCTCACCAGTTTGCTGTATACAGCGCCTCTCCCCTCTCCCTATGTTGGTGACGCGCAGGGTAAAGTTTGGCGCAGCGGTAGCTGATAGAACGAACGCCGTGAGTGTGCGCTGACTAGAACAACAGCTCACAGTGACGTGTTCCCTCCCCCCCCCCCCCCACCCCTTTCAGCTGGGGATGGCTGTGGTCGCGTCACCATCAATAATGAATCGCAGATCACACGTCCCAAACAGTCATATAGGCAGTATTTTCTTCACACCCTATGTTCTAACGTTCGCAGCCCCCACCTTTACAGTTATACAGTATGGCCCCTTGAACTTCGTATGTTTTTTTTTTTTTTCTCTTGTTTTGTAGACACCATCGTTACAATCATAATATGTTTAGCCCCTGAATCTTGTTTTTTTTTTTTTTTTGTTTTTGTTTGTTTGTTTGTTTGTTTGTTTTTTGGCGCTGTTTATTTGGGCCTATTGACCCAGCTAGACCTGGAATCTTTTTGGGCCTATTGATGCACCTCTTTCTCTTTGTCCGTGCGTAAGAAAGTTATTGTATTCAGTTAGTTATGTAACTTGTTTGGGGGGGGGGGGGTCACACAGCCCCCCAACCCCTCTTTCCTCTCCTCCCTCTTAAAATTGCGAACAGAAGCCCCCATGTGCGAGCCAGTACAGACTTGTTTCGGCTTTACTATTTGGTGCCACTTTTGTTATTTGCCTGCGCGCCTATGCTTCCTCATTGCAATACTAGGCCCAGATAGACACTCCCAAGAAAAAGAAAAGTGCGTATTATGCAAGAGCATAATGTAATTGTTTAGTTGGATTTAATTTTTACCCCAGCCACCATTAGCAAGGCTGCTCCACCCTGCCAAGGTTTTCAGACCCACAATGGAATTGCAATCCACCGGTTTGAAAACCCATGGACTTTAAGGATTAAAGGACATCACATCAGAGTATTTATCGACAACTTCAGGCTTTCTTTCCTCATAATACTGTTCTCTGCAAATATATATATTTTTCAAAGTGGAAAACATTTCCAAGAAGACTGACTGGTGGGTCTGCCCAAAAATCAGTAACTATTTGTCTTCTGAGTGGCCCCAAAACAGCAGTTATGTTTTCTTTGAATGTCTTCAGATTATTCCCCCTTTCTGACGTATGTACTGATATCAAAGACACCATAAAGATAAGACCAGACACTACGCCAGTTTTGAGTATATCTCGGCATGCAGCGCCCCCAAGTTTCGAGAGTGCTCAATCTGTAAAACAACAATGGCGGCAAACATGAAACCAAAAAGAGAATGGCAATGGCGTGCACGCACTGATATAACACATTGAAGAACCATGTCATTTGTTTCATTCTCCCCAGAAGGATCCAGAAAGATGAGTTAGAGCAAACAATGATCCAGATCTCGAATACAAAAACGAGTAACGTAGCACAAGCGGCGCAGCACGCATTTGTTAATGACATGAAGAAGAGTCTGTACGCGCTAGGAGGGGGCGTGGCTGTTCACTCAATTTAAGTGCTACAAATAAGAGAGTATTCGATCTTATCAGTATAATATCTTTGCTGGTATGGTTCAGACTGAAAGTCTAAACTCACGCTCTTATGTTGTCACTTAGGATTGTTATCGCATTACATTAAACTAGCCTAGAAATACTCCCTCTTCTCAATACAACATACAGTTGATTGTCTTTTCATAAACCCACCAGATGCCCCCAGTGCTCAGTGCATCTACACAGCGAAATGTTGTTGACCTTCATGACAACATGGTCTAAGATTTCACTCCTGTATCAAACATCTCAGAGAATTTAACAGACGATAGGATTAAAAGAAAAATATCCAAAGAGAAGAAAAAAGGAAGGAAAGGAGAAAAATATTAAGTTGGCTTTTGTATGCAGTCTAATATAATAGTGCAGTGGAATTTCCAGCTGAAACTAAGCAGTGGCTGTCACAAGTCAGACCTTAAACGACACAAAAGCAAATATACAAAACCTTTGACAGAAGTTTGTTCCTACAGTGTTTGGCGATCTACAGCTAGAATACAGGAGAACAGAATTACTTGCAACGAGCATATAGCGAGAAGTAATCATAAGAAATCGTTTCATGTAACCATCTTGTACAGTAATAAATGCTTTATCTTTTCTCTTCTTTGCTTTATCGCTATTTAACGTAGTATCCTTCACTGATCATTCTCCCCTACAAAGAAAACAGCAGTGATATTATTTGTACGGTATTGTCTATGTGCTAGATGTTTTATCGCGTAACAATACCGGCATGTACGAAATGACACCATTAGAATGCAAGAGGATCTCACCACTGCTGATAATGATATCCCCTCCTACAGGTCATTGTCATCTTTTCGACATACTGAGCACGATGTATGAGCATGCACTCTGTTAGATCTTATTAAAATTATAATATTATGACGGACAATTAGGGGGCAGGGATTTATATAATCAGCCCACGCCATAAAACGGAGTTAGAAAAGAAAGGATAAATGGATTTACCATTCAGACAGTTTGACGAAAAGGAAATAATGTAAAGACTGAAGATGAGACTATGATTTTGTGTCCTAAAGAAGAGGTCTTAGATCTTTTTTCATTTGAGTGTTTCTTCATTAACTAAGTGACATGTTTTATTGAAGTGTGGACCTCACGTGAACTTGGACACGTATCTGAAGGGTTTTGGGGCAAATTGAGACATATTTAAAATCGCCGCTTAGAGAAAAATGACAATAATTTCTTCCCCAGTAGTTAGTAATTTATCATTAAGTAATGAATTTTCTGAAGACTTTCGGGAAGGATAAGTCGCAGTTGGTGAAAAGGAAAGTTCTTACCATACAGCACTCCCAGTATTGAAGGGTATAACTCAAAATTTCAAAAATGGCATTTATCGCGTTTTGCCCCGAAACTCTTCAATTCCCCTCCCTTCCCCCCCTCCCCCCCCCCCCCCCGGAAGTTTTACCAGAAGAGAGATCCAATATGTGTACCATAAAACGGAACATGGCGGAACAAATAAAATTGAGTATAAATCTATTCCACAACCGGACAGACTGTGAAGGATATAAATTGGATAAGCTCAAAGAAAAGAACAACAGTGCAAGCTGATTTCCATTCACAATCCACTACATCACCCAGATACGTTTATCCGAGAACCGGCCACCTGTGGAAGCAATGTATTAAAAATCACTCTAAATATTTTCTCTTTGGTGAAAAAAATGCCCCCGTACTTTTAAAACATCAGCAGGCTCATTCATGCCAACGGTGACAAATTTTTCTTTTCTATCATGAAGTAGATAATAACTTGTGAGAAATGCGTGCGTTACTTTCCAAGATATTACTCGTTTCTGGATTTAACATTAATTATGATTTCAATTTCTACTATTAAATTTCTAATATTTACCTTAATCGGTTTTGCTGGTAAATAAATTGCAGTGACAAAGACTACGTGTATGTGAGGGGCAAACGCAGTTTGATTAGAGTAACAAACGAGATGAGAAGGAATTAGAACATTCCTCTCAAAAGACAACACATATTGATTGGGGCTAAAAACACCAAAACCTCAAGAAAACACAATCAGCGATATCACTTGTAAACTTGACTCAAAATGTTTGGAAGTTAGAGAGAGAGAGAGATAGAGAGAGATGGAGAGAGATGTGAGATGGAGAGAAAGAGAGATACAGACAGACAGATGGAAACTAAATCACTGAAAAGATAATTATAGCTATCCTCTGTATAAAACACATTTTCTCTTGTTTAATAATCTCTTTTGTGTTTGAGATAAGAGATGCGAAGAGTGCGATAAAAGAAGAACAACAACGAATATCAAAATAAAAACAATAATTTTAAAAAAAAAAAAAAGCGTCAAATATGTTGCTGTTACAGTGAGTTCATTACGTGTGTTCTCTCACCTTTGCACCGATCTGATTGCCGCACTGGCCGGCTTGCATGTGGACAATTTCTCTCATGATGATCAGGTGTTCGAACCAGCGACTTCAGCAAACAAAATCAGACACAAGTTCCGTCTTTTCTTTTATAGAGGAATTCTCCAATAACGAATACTCTCTCCTTAAGAATTTTCAGTTGTCTGTTTCAAGTCCAAACCTCTGAGAGGAATTATAGAATCAAGATAGATCGAAACAGAGTCCTGTTTTATAGTTTCTTTCCCAATGGACGCCGATGATATCTAGGGAACTTTGTTTGCACTAGTCTTTTGTCACAGCGTGTCTGAAGCCTTGGATACAGGAATCCAGACCTGGAAGAGGAAGAAAGAGGGAGGGAGGGGGGAGTAAGCGGGGGACTTGGGAAAAGGGAGAGAGTAGGCGTGGTCTAAGACTGTCCCACAGAGTTACGGGGGCCACTAGACAGTGAAAGGGCCCTCGGTGATATCGACAGGATTACGAGGCAACGGTCCCTGACTGATTGCCCGTACATTGCGAGGGGTTTGCTGGTAACATGATCGGTAACCAACGGTTCTTCCTCTAAGAGCGGACCTAAGCCTGACTCCACACAGTAGTAGGAATGCCCTATCTCGATTTCTTTTCCTTACCTCTTATGCTTTACCCTACAAATAATACAAGACCAGCTGTGTGTTGTCTGTTCTCCCCGTGTCACAGAAAAAGAACTAAAATGCAAACAAAGATTTGAGCCAAGTCCTGAGTCATCGATGCAAAAACACAAAGGGTGTAACAAGCGAAATACTACATTGCTCTCAACATTTAAATCCCACCACTTTTATTATTTTTATTATTACTATTTTAATATGACATTTTGTTCCTTCTTGGGCGAAGTAAAAAAAAAAAAAATGTGTTAAGCTCAATTATTTCGATTAATTTCCGAGTCCTAAGAATCAATGTTGAATTATCACTAACACAAAGTGTCACATTTTAATTAATTAATTACAGTTTTATCCCCCTGTTTTCCCCTTCTCTAATCATATTTCACAAGTCTTTATTTTATTGACAAAACATCGAGGCAAAAGACTTCTAAGCCGAGATTGTAATTCTTTGATCTACCTGGTGTAAACCTTATGAAATAGGCCATTGGCCTCCGAGTTAGTCTTTAACATTAGATGTTTTGCTAAGCACTGCTTGAGAAGGTCATTGTTTTACTTTGTGATGTTTGTCTCCCCTCTCTGCATCTGATTTTCTCTATGGTTTGTTTATGGGGTCTGTTTAGCGAAAGAAATGAATACAAAAAGTATGCATGGGTAATTCTGTTAGACACGCCTTTCACAAAGCGTACATGCCAGCCCATTAATTCCGGAATATATCGATCCCTGAAAGTGTGATTGATTTAAATACCATTGCTGTTCTTTGGAGGACATTACAATTGCAGGAATTTAAATGTCTCTATGAAAATTAGCTAAATTTTCAATAGTGATGTTTTTCGTGAATGAAAAATTGGTTTTCAATGAAATTAATTCTATCATAGCAACGGTGGAGACCTTAAAACAATCGGACATTTCAGGATGGACATTGTTTTCCTATGTCTATGAAAGGTAGACTGGAACGTACTATATAGTATGATCAGTAATATCGATTTTGTGATCCATATTGGTCAGATATAACTTTCAAAGATGGCACTTGTCATTTAAGTTAAAGTGGTTCATCATTAGAAGAGACACCCAATTCTCGCCACTCAACAGACCCGGGTTTATATAAGTTAGTTCTTTGCTCCCACCTGCAGGCGATAAAAGCACGCCATCGATGGGATGTCTTCCACGGAATGCCATTCTCGACCTTCCATGGATGACACCTCTTCTCTCTCTCTCTCTCTTTCTCTCTCTCTCTCCCTGTCTTCTGTCTTGCTCTCATTCTTCTCGTTTTCTTGATGTTGAAACGTATCTTACCATATTTGTCACAATATAGACTCAATCGTGCTGATGTGTGTCGTTAAACCCCAACACAACAACAACAACAACAGCACAACAGACTAAAGTTGAGAGGGCGGATCACGAAGTCTCTGACCACGCCATCATATCTCCGTCCGGAATTAAGCGACCAAGCAAGTAAGTCAAACGCTGAAACAAGGTAACCCACTGCAGGATGCTCTGTTTCGAAAGAACATAAAACAAGGTACATAGGCAGCGTCCTCAAGCAATAGTTCTTTATATTATGTAAATCGCAATAATCATCATCAATTTATATGAAGTCGTAAGCTCAGTTCTTTGTTGTCCTATCTCCATTTTGGGCGATGTGGAGATATATATATATATATGTCATGTGAAAAAGGGGATAGTAAATCTACCATATACTGTAGTTATTTCACCGGGCACTTGCCCAAACAGGTATATTTTGAAAATCTTTTTTGTCCTGTCTCCTATATACAAAAACAGTTGCTAAACACAACTCATCCATTTTCTCAAAATGTGAAAAATGGAGACAGTGTAACAGAGAACTGAGCTGAGGAAGTGTTGAAAGTGTAGTGATATCCCAGAATGTGAGCACCAGCTAATGTTGCAAGAAGTCCAGTGCCACTTACAAATTTAATAATTAAGAGGTCTAATCTGATATTTGATGTTGGCATCATTTGAAGTTCTGTATAGTGAATAGGCCTACATCCAGAGCAATTTAGATATCATTTTATGGCTCTCTGTACAGGTATTAATATTTTTATTCATTAATTGTACCAAATACCAGAAAGTTCACTCAAATGGCACTATGAGGTCACTCATACAGTATCCTGTAACCGCAAGTCTTCAAAAGCTTTGTGCACGTGCCACTTATGTAAAATCAATAGGCCATTATATATGTACTTGGTATTACTCGAGTATTAATCAACAATAGTCTATAGCAGTGGTCCCCAACCTGTTTCTGGACCGTTCAACGCTTGACAATTTTACCGCGATCGGGGAGGAGGGGGGGGGGGGGGAGGGGGCGACGGCGTAGATGGTGCTAAGTGGGTACGGCCGTAATTATATCTGAACGTATGTTAAAACATTTTATATCTTGAATAAAAATAGGTTTCTGTCACCGCGATTTGCGTGACAAGTAGCACAATAATAAAAGGAAAATAGCGAATCGTTAGATTCAGAGAGTAAGCAAAATGGAAATACAGTTATACATTTTTTGTATGGCCCGGTGCCAATTGATCCGCGAATCGGTACCGCGCCCCAGGAAATGGGGACCACTGGTCTATGGAATCTTGCTATCTGACATGTCCTTTTGAAGGAATTCTTAGGCATAAATCAAGAGCACTTTGCATAATCTCAGAGTAAGGTTTCCTCTTGTCGTAAGAGATAGTGAATACCATGATGTTATAGAGAAGAAAAGTAATCGGATTAGAGGTCAGACAGGGGATTAACCCTCTTCAGTTGGAGTAGCTGCCTTGTTTCCATGGCTTCCATGCACTCAGACTAATTAATAGACAAGATGAAGTGTTTGCTGTGACATTGAAGCTGAGAGCCATTGGGTCAGGTCATAGACATACAAGTAGAAGACCCGGCGAGTAGGGACAACTTCCAGTTGAATAAGACCAGATTTTTCTATCTATCTATCTATCTATCTATCTATCTATCTATCTATCTATCTATCTATCTATCTATCTATCTATCTA
>JBCAUA010010328.1:2856-13167 GCA_038406235.1 Peronia verruculata | reverse complement strand
GGTAAACGAACAGCTCATTTTTACAGGAAAAGTTGACCATGCAAGTTTAAAAACCTTGGCTATCAATGGTATTGCGAACAACCTGCAATTTGTTCTTGAGCCTGGTATCACCAACATTACGCTATATAAAGATAGTATTCATGCATCAAAAGTTGAAGGTGGTGAAAACAATCAATTGTTCGATCTTTATAAGTCTGAATACAAAAAACGCTCTGAAGATTTGAGGGACTTAAGAAGAGAACTTGGCAAGGCACGTCAGGCCAACGATACTGCCCTGTACAAAAAGCTATTTGCTGAACAAATTAATAAGACCAAAGAGGTGGATAACTATTACAACACCTTTATTGCTTTGGTCCACATTAAGTTACCTCGCTCACATTATCATCACGGTGATAGTTATCTATATAATAAGAGCGATCAGGGGGCGTGGCACTTATCTTATCGTCCAATAAAGTCGGACTCTTCAGGCATTTAAAATTCAGATAAAATTACAGACGAGGGCAAGTGATACCCAACTGTGTTATAGGCTACTCTTTATTTTCATTGAATTTACAGAGTGGTTTTCATTTATTTTTCTTATGCCGAACTATCATTAATTTTGTCCGCCATCACTTCCGTGCGGGACACATGGCGCGTTCAATCACGTTTTCTTTGAGTAATATTCAGTTTAATGAACCAAAATATCAGCATCGAGGTGCACATGCTGGGCAAAAAAATTAAGTCGCAGGACTATAGAATTTAAAAAATCTCCCACGGAGGCCGTGGGGCATCCAGCTAGTATAAAATATGAGAAGACTGTCCAACCGGCAACTACTTAAACAATTAAAAAAAAAAAAAAGAGGCTAATAAGCATATAAAGATGTTGATATTACTTTGCCAAATTTTCCAGTCCACTTAACTCTTCTTCGGGGGGAACAAAGTTAACATACAGAAATAATAATTTTATGCGAAATGTCCAAAATTTAAGAGGGATTGTCTATATTGGCAACTGATTAAATACAATAAAAGAAACAGACAACAACAATCTATAGGATTCGATATGTTAAAAATTGAATATCGTGATGGTTCTGATACTATTTTAGAATCTACAACAACTTCTTCTATTATAAAGCTTACTACTTCTTCTACTACCACTATTACCTAGCTTACTACTGCACTGCACTATAACTATTAGTAGTACTACTGCTAATATCGTTACTACTATTACTATGATTACTACTACTACTTCCACAGTTACTACTATATATACTACATGTACTAATAAATTTCATTATGTGAACAGCGTCACCTATATACATGTAATTAGCGAGCACTGTTTTAGTGCGGTAGAGCTGAAATGAAATACAACAACAGCAATATTTTCAGGAGAGGATAATACCTCTCATTGTTACTTCATTGTCATCAATATCAGCGAGATAAATACTATCACATCAACAAAAAGACGACAACAATGACGGCTAAAACAAAAAATAATAAAGCAACAACAAAACATGAAATAAGCTGAAAAAGATTTCCTTTGACAGAATATCGGAATTCAAATACATGTATCTCTATTCTCTACTTAATGATCTTTACTTTGGACAAGTTATGATTTTCAATACTTGGCTTAAGTGGGTATGTTGTTTTTCCTAAGCCTTTCATACTTTCAATCCTAAAAAGAGGTAGGATTATCTCGGCTTTAAGTGCCTACCCTGTTTTTGCTGATAATTTCTGTGGGTAGAAATTTGGACATTTTGTCCGGATAGCGACACTCTGCCTATCTTTAAGGTGGAGAATTTGCACACGGGACCCTTTGAATATACTTTTCCTTACACGAGAAGTCTAGACCTGGAACTTCACTACCCTGCCCCCCCCCCCCCCCCATCAAACAAAAAATAAATAAATAATAATAATAATAATAATAATAATAATTTTTTTTAAAAAAAGGAGACCGTTGAGTCACTGTAAAAATGTAGGTTTTCGATCTTCCTAATGGGAGAACCAGCAAGTCGATCACGGCGGCAATCCCACGGAAATGAGTTGTTTTCACCATAGAGCAGACACCAAACCACATAGCCACGGAGACCTCCTAAGTGGGAATGTATTTATAATGTTATCCTTTGTATGCGCATGTGTATTTATTATTTTTATTTCATACAGTAAACATTGAGTTGCAAGCAATTTTTCAGGTGTTTAATTTTTTGCATCTGTCATCGTTAGTTGTAAAATTACTCTAAGACATTAAAATCATATAACAGTTAAAAAATTTAACATAAAACGACATGCCAGAAATCACGATAAACTCGCAAAATCTCAATCGAAAAGAGGAATATTTACTGCAGGCCGATAATTCAAAACATTTTAGTTAAGTTTTTTAGGACTTATTACTTGATTTTGATCTATTTTCTTTATTACTTGATCTATTTTCTTATGTATTTATTTATTTATCATTTATTTATTTATTTACTAGTTGAAAATCACAAATTCCGAGGAGGTACGGGGGGGGGGGGGGGGGGGGGGGGGTGGGGTGGGTTGGGGGTAGAGTTAAATGTTGAGTACTAGACTGGGACAAAATGACATCACGACTCAGAAGTGGTTAGCAAGCATGCATGGGCTCTGTTAGTGACTTATATTTTGGATAACACTGTTGTTTATTACTCAACAAAAACCTGTCTGCTATTTTCTTATTTCGCTTCGTCTTTTCAGGAACCATCAAGTCCAGCCTGACCTCTAGATTATCTATAGATTTCAACTCCAGCGCGGACGTACCATTCAATCTCTGAGACGCAAAATTTTATCGTTGACTTAACCATTCAAAGTACATGATTGTATTAGTTTTCGGCTTATGGTGTCGATAACTTACATTTAGTACTAATACAGAAAATTATATCGATTCGTTTGATCTTTAAACAATATTAAAAACTAGATATAATGTACAAACATTTGAAGACATCATTGCTAGCTATAGACTGGGGATAATAAATTCTAGAAGGTACAGCAACTTTGCTCGGGCCGGAGAGGGGAATTAAAAATGTCCCTAATTTGGTTTCAAGCATGTCGGCATAGAAAAAAAAAAAAAAAAACCCACACACACACACACACACACACACACACACAAAATTTTGTTATTTTAATTTTTTTTTAAAATATTGAATTTACCAAGACTTAAAAATGAGACGGCAGTGAATGAAACGTAGCCTTGTCAATATGTAACATTTCATAGACGTATGTTTCCTAATAAAACCTCTACGGCTTCAGGCAAAATTTATTTATTTTCATTTATTTATTTAGTGACCTATTTATTTATTCATTTATTTATTTCTGTATTTATTTACTTCTTGTCTATTTATTTATTTATATATCTATTTGAATTATTGATTTAGTATTTATGTATTTAGTTATTTAGTAATTCAATTGTTCATTCATTCATTCATTCATTCATCCATTGATTCATTCGCATTCATTAATTCATTCATCATTGTTCATTCATATTCAATTATTCATTAAAAAAAAAAACAATAACGAGAAGAACAATAATAATAAGCAAAAACATGTCTAGCTAGCAAGAGAAAGCCAGACAGCGAGCCAGCCAGACAGGCAGGCGACAATCACTAAATCAGACATACGGAAAGTCAGATAGAGAGATGACAGACAGACAGACAAACAGACAGACAGACTACCAAACTACCAAACGGGATGAGGAGGAGAGAAGAGAGAGAGAGAGAGAGAGAGAGAAAAAAAAAAGAAAGAGAGAGAGAGAGAAATTGAGCAGAGGCGATAAAATTGTTGTCAAGGAAGTGAATTGTTCTCTCATAAAGCATTTTTTTTTCTTTTATTTTAATTACTAGTTAATTTCGCACTAATGATATTTGAGCAGGGTGATTTTTAAGCTGACACAGAAGACAGTAAGACTGAAAGTTCTATCACATAGTGAAAGGATTGTGTTATCCAGAAAGTGAAGAGACATCTAATAGTTATCCAACTCCGGTAATCCATCCACATAGGTAATCCAGTCAAAAGCATGGAAAACATCACAGCACAGAAAAAGCACCCTGTCCTTTAAACTCTAATCTGGCACAGAGGTGATGATCCTGTACTTTCAAACATCCCAGTCGACAATCCACACATACACAAATACAGCACATTGTCTAGATAATAAGCGGTGCACCTTTTAATGTCGTAGATTATTATTCAGATCTCCGCCTATGGACCGTGGCATAATTACAATATTGTATCTCTCTTGTAGTACTGAATTCCGTGAAGTGCAAAGATTTGACCGAAATCAATCTATATTCATGCTTTTGAAAAAAAACAAAAAAACACTCTACTTTTTTTTTCTAATCTGTATTTTACAGGAAAGAAACATTAAGTTACGAGAAATCAGTGGCTATAAGGCTCGGCTTACTGTAGGCAGCACAGAGGAATTGCAAAGTTTTGCATTTGAACCTGGAAACGAATTGGTAGGCCTACTGAAAGCTAGGTTAACCAATAAACCTATAGAATAAGTGAGTATAAAAGATAAATACCGTGCACGTTTATGCCTCTAAATGTCCTATTGTTTTGTGAGTGAGTAACCAGCATTAAGGCTCCTACTTTAATAGGGCAGTTACACACGGTGAGTAAGAACGATATTCGAGATGCTCTGGATGAGTACAAGAACGACACTTTTCGCAACGATATCGGACATTCTTAAGACAGTTTTGACCATTGAAAGATGTTGACAGTTAGACCACAGATTCCACCACGAGTTAACCACAGCCGAGCATCTGCCGCAGCCAGAGCCAATCTCTTGCCTTTTAATACTCAAATTCATTTAGCTTGCAAAGGAAGACGAATGATTATAGTGGGGGTCCTGTAAATCAGAGGAACCAAATTGACTGTAGTTTTCTAGTCTTTACAGTCTATGCTAATGCCTTTATTGTGGGTGTATAGCCCAGCAATTTCATCCGCTCACCTTTGTTTGCCCAACTGTCTCATCGTAGAAAAAGATGGCGGGGGGAAAGCATTATTACAATATTATCGATACCGGATAATGACAAAAGTTCAGTGAGTTCTCTATAACCGGCGTCCAGTTTATTCGTTTACCTCCTAATAGTTTCTCCTGTATAGCTCTTATAACTCCGTTTGCAGTCATATTATGGGAACCTCTTGACGAATCTGGTTTTCGCCTTCTCCATTTGTCAGTGTCATGATTGTGGACTACGGGCCTGGCCTCCACAAATCTATTAGTTTGTCCATGTGGTCTTGTTTTTTTTTGCCCTATCTCTTTTCCGACTTCCATGTCCCTGATTGCTTATCTCGACCATAAGATGGCCATCAGTATCGATCTCTGGTATTCCCATCGTTTCCCATTGGCGTTGTAAATTTTCAGTTTTACTACTTTTAATTAGATACTACCGTGGCAGCTGCGACCTCAATCGACCATCACACCCCCCACAACTATGTCACTGAGATAAGACCTTTCCTTGCCAATGGCTAATTGCTGCTCTCTGTTCAGCCTCTTTGCATATTCCCTCATGTCTGTCCACTTTTTCAGTTAGTCTCCGTCTATTACGACCTAATATCTACCAATATTTTTCCCGTCGCCACCAGTATTTGCGTTCTGTTTTCAATCAGTTTTAAGAACATTATTTTGATAGTCTTCTTTGGTGTTTCGGACAGTGTTGTTTTCAAGAAGAAGTAGCCCAAAATGTTTTTCGTATCAGTGAGAGTACAGCGGATGGAAAGCTATTTGTGTGGGTTTTTACTCCCCCCCCCTCCCCCCCTCTCAAAAATGGCATTTGTTAGGTAAAGCTTGCCACTGAAGTATTTATGAGTGTAAAACTTCTGTGTTTGATGACTCTATTCAGCTCCAATCTCCTATTGTTCGATCTGCCGCTCGATTGATTTATCTTTATATGTAATAAAATGTTCATGTCTAGGTAAACCACTACTGCCATGTCAGTTGTTAAACCACTATAGAAAATATATCACCATTACGAAGCGTACATCGACCGTTTTATTCTAATCGAACCTAAGGATTATGAAAGATACACAGTTAATGTTGTGGGTTTACATTATGGTGAATGCAGTAATTATTTACTACATTTCTCCTTGCTTAGGGATTTGTTTGAGTTTTTAGTATTTCTTCAGTCATTTAGTTTTACTAGAGGATTTCATTAACACTTTGCATGCTAAGTGCAATACTAAACGTTTCTGAAATTCGTAAAAGTGCACCAAGTTATGAAACTGTTTCAGTGATCTCCATATTTGTATTTTTTTTTTTTTAAGGTAAACTATTCAAATATTCCCTTACTCTATTTTTCTACCTGAAGTTTACAGACACCGTAAACAGTTGCTAGATGTGTACTAATGTTTTGGCATGGAAAGTTTTAAAGTTTTCGTGCTTTTCCATCTTGTGACTATAATAAATATCGGCTCTTCTCCTGCCTTTATTCCTTGAAAATGTCTTCCCTCTATGTTCTTCTGGGATAGCTTGATTTTAACCAGCATTTCCTTTAACACGAAGTGAAAACTAAACGGAGCGCAGATTTACAAGCTCTATAATGAAGCGCAAGCTGCAAGCAAAGATACAACCGGGATATTGACCTTTAATATACTGCTGCTATTCCCGACTGAAGACTGGAAACGTTTATTGGGCACTAGGAGATCATGGGCCCAATAGACGGACCATTCTCCGTATGGCCGTCACGCTTTATTGTGGGCCTTTATACTATAAAACATCCACAAGGTAGTTTGTGGTTTTTGATGTATGGCTGATTTAATTTTTCTTTCATTTTTATCTGTTTTCTGTTTTCTTCCTCCCACCCCTGTCTCCTTATCTCTCTTGCTCATCCTTTCCTTCTCTCAATCCAATATTCATCATCTCTTCTGCCCCTTCCTCCTTGTGCCCATCAGTCTCCCTCTCTCTCGACCTCTTTCAATTCCAGTCTTCGCCCCTATATATAATTTTCCTGTGCTCCTGAGCCCATCTCTCTCTTGAGCCTTAACCCCCCCCCCCTCCTTTTTCTGCTAGTCCCTTCTCCCTTGCTCTTTTTTATTTTTCTTTTTTTCAGATCTTTATGTTTTCTTGTAAGTCTCAAGTCTAACTCTCTCAATCAGATTTCCCGTCTCCAGTGCGATTTTTCAAACCTTTATCGAATGTCCGCCCAGGCTGTCGCTTCAGTCTATCATTTTGTGTTTTAACGTATATCTCTATCCTGTCTTTCTGTCTGTCTATTTGTTTACATGTCTGTCTGTATATCTTTATGTATGTCTGTCTGTCATAATGTCTGTCAAGGTGTGTGTCTGTCCTCCAGGTTTTCTATGCGTCTGTCCTCTCTGTATGTATTTTTCTTTCTTCCATTCTGTGTCTTCATGTGTCTTTGTCTGTCTGGGTCTGACTGTCTTTCTTTCTGTGTGTCTGTATGTCTTTCTGTCTGTCCATCTGTCTGTCTAGCTGTCTGTCTAGCTGTCTGTCTGTCTGTCTCTCTCTCTTTCTCTCTTTTTCTTCCACTCTTCATCACTCTCCCTTCCCTACGATCTGGAATTACAAGCGGAAAGCCATTCTATGGCAGCTAGACAGACCAGATCATAGGAACAAAGAGCTATAAAAAAAAAAAACACGTATCTCTATAAATCTCTTTTGTGAGGCATTTCTCATAAGAATAAAACACCCATAAAACATCTCTGTAGGCCCTGTTAAATACATTGATTGCTCTAGCATTCTCGGCAGAGGAAAGGTGGAAGTTTCTTGTTTTCCTTCTCTCATCTGTCAGTTCGTGACTTTAAAGTTTTGTAGGGACTTTGCTGCATATTAAATTATGTAATCAGTATGTATCAAATCAATCGTGATGTATCTAATATGTCTTAGGTTTTCTAATATACGTGCACAGCGGAAATATATATATATATTTTAATCAGAAAACAAACTATAGGAAGAAAAACAACAACATACAAACAACAAAAACAACAATAATATATAAGTAGCATAAATATGCTCAATATATAACATAATGTGGTTTTGAAAGAATGTAAGTGAATAACAATGATAATACCATTAACAGTGACGATAATAATAATGATAATAAGCATTATAACAATAAAATCTAAAAGAATACCTTTACAATAAACGTGCACTTACAATATTGCTTCATGTAAAGTAAGTTGATAAATAGGTAAATAAATTGATGGATAGAGTAAGCGTCGAAAGAATGAATGCATATATAAACAAACCAAAAATGCGTATATGTATAAATTAGTAGATGCATAACTAAATGAATGAATAAAGAACGAAAGAAAGAACGTAATGGATAATCATTCAACCGATGGTACAAACAAACAAACATTAAATAAACAGTGAATAATAACTAAATAAGTAAACAACTAAAATAAATATGTTGCTCCTCTGTCAATTTCGACGATGACCAAGAAGCATCACGTTTTATATTTGTGTTCTTCTGTGATTGATAAGACCTATGAGATTTGTAAATAAATAAGTAAATAAATAGACAAATAGTAAGTAAAGAAAACTAATAAATAAAATAAGATACAGAAATAAATAAATAAAACAAAACTGGAGAGTGCTGATCGGGAAAATAAGTGCAGACGTATTTTGTCTTATAGAGCCACAAAACAAGGCTACTCCTATTCTCAGTGATCTCTCGTATTTGAAAAACTGGGAAGGGGGGGGGGGGGCGGGTTGTAATATGACAAGATGAAAATTACTCTGCTGTCTTTGGACAAAGCTTAAAACATGGAAAATTTATCACTGATGCCAGATGAGTAGCTCATCACGAAAATTCACGTTAGAACTTAGATCAAATAGAACAAAGGAAATCCTTCTAATACAACGACATTGGGAAATACATATTACTATGCCATAGCTATTCACTACTTACTGAATCCATATAATAAGTCTGTCACTAACGTCACAACCAATATTTGGTCAGACTAAACCAAACAAATGATTAGCTCACAGCAACAGTTGATGACATGCCAAAATACTCTCATAAAAACAAACAATCAAGTTAAATCCACACCCCCCCCCCCCCAAATCCCCTCTCTTCCTCCCCGGAAACAATAACAACAGTAATAACAAAGAACAGGTCAGCTATTTTCCCCCTCCCCTAAAATTGTTAAAGGAATTCATGGTAACATCCACGCTCTTTAGTATGAAAACTGTAGGCCTACATAAAAGTTTAACATAATTTAGTAGGCCTATATGCACCCAGTTTTTAATCAACTGAAACATTCGGAAAGAACTGGGCGTGTTTGCATATATATATATACATGTATAAAGAACTAATTGTAAGCATACAGAATTAATATCTACCACTAGCGCAATGCCTTGTTCTAATGCAGTGAGTGGTATTTTATGTGTCTGTAACAGGAAAGTGTCTTATGATTTGAAGAGGAATTTATTAATCCTGTGTGATTTTTTATTCTTTTCCACGTCTACGGTACAGAGAGCTTGTTTTGTTTACTAATATGGATATTTGTTTTTATAGTAGTTTTTAAAGTACGCTGCCAGTGGTCTTTGTTGCCTTAGAGGAATCGTCATGCGCTTGTATTTTCTTTTCTTTTTTCTGATCTTTATGTTTTCTCATTAGTCTCAAGTCTAACTCCGCCAATCACATGTCCCGTCTCCAGTGCGATTTTCAAACCTTTATCGAAGAAGATTACGCTGCTAGATTGGGTTGTTCTGTGCGGCAATGTGGTACATGCATTTTCATTAGTTCTTCAGTACTGGTCAGTTATTGGCTTATAGCTAAGTAGTGCATTATGTGAAGAACGATAATTTATGACGTCATAATATCCTATTCTGTAGTATTTGGCCGTTGCTGTTTGACCGTTGCTGTGGCAGGGCTGACGTGCAACGCCCATTCATCATGTGAGCGGCTTAAGTGTTGGGTGAGTGGTATATGGCAGAGGCGTCCCGTCATCCCCCCCCCCCCCCACACACACACACACTTGTAAAAGTTTTGCACCCCTACGAGAAGCCACAATAAAACAGGTGCCTCCTTCAGTGGAGGGCTCTTCCAGTCTGATTTACCAGGGAGACAGGAGAGGAGGCAGACTGCCAAGGCAGTCCATGTCAGTAAGGGTAATAGAAGTAGAGGCAGAAACAGTTGCAACCATTAATTAACGAAGAAGTTACAACACATTAATTAAATCAAATGGCACAGTGCAATTGCATACAGGATTGCATATCGGGCTGTTTTCTGTTCTCTGTGGGTTATTACTAACAGATTTTTCATTGAATTTTTTAATTTTTATTTTTGAAACTTTTTTTATGCGGGGGGGGGGGGGGGGGGGGTTAAAAACACATCAAAACTTCTTTCCCCAAAAAAA
>JBCAUA010010317.1:0-13168 GCA_038406235.1 Peronia verruculata | reverse complement strand
CTTTCTTTCTTTCTTTCTTTCTTTCTTTCTTTCTTTCTTTCTTTCTTTCTTTCTTCTTTCTTTCTTTCTTTCTTTCTATAAAGCAAACAAAAATCAAAACTCAAGCAACAAATACAGTCTAAATTGAGTTTGCTATCAATTTACTTCATATCTGAGAGGGGAAAAAAAAAAAAAAGAGCAAAATATGGAAAGATTGGTATTGTTGTGTATCTAAGATGACAATTTGTAGGAGTTCATAATTTCACTGTCTTTCCACGTAAGGACCAGGTTCTTTACTCCCATCTGCATCAAGAGAAAGCCCACTATTGGTGGAATGTCTCCCATTGAATGTCATCCTTGGAGTTCCAGGGCTTCTCTTGTCTCCTTTCTCCTGTCTTCTGTCCTTCTCTTGCCTTGATGTGTAAACGTATCTTTTCATGTTTGGGACAAAATAGCTGTGATTCTGCTGACATGCCATTATACCTAAATAGAATCAAATGAACAATAATTTCACTGTCTGAACTGATTTTTGTTTTGTGGGGTTATGTGTTCACATTGGATAAACTTCTATTTCACTGTCATTTCACTATTCTGTCATGTTGATTTTTGTGAATCTTCTTTGTCTCTCCTCCTCTTCCTTCATTAATTTTGTCTTTTCCCCATACCACTGTGTTGTCATCTGTTTCAACAATATTCACTGATGCCCCCTACCATGATAACTATTATTATGCACATTTGTCATGCATACAAGTAAATTGAGCCAGTCATCTGATATTTTATGTTATACTCATTTGGAATGGAGTTGATTGGGTTTCTTTTTCAATTCTGGCTGGAGCTTCTTTTTATTTCGTAAGAAAGCTAAAAAAAAAAAAAACTGTGTGCAAAAAAAAAACAAAAATGTATTTCCCAAACCACTAGTAAGAGTTATATATTATTTCAAAAGTTTTTGAAAGAGCAGTTGATATTTATGTTGTTTATGTGCAAAAAAATAGGGCATGAATGGAATTTCTGGATACTAAACAGCATTATGGGCCACATCGTCATGTGACTATCACAGTCTTTCGAAAGTTTGCACAGAATATTGAGCACGTTGAGGTGAAAAGGATATGGACTGTACTGCAGACATTTCTAGTGACACTGCCAGTGCTAAAATCCTGGTTTTTTTAATGTAGTTTTTAAATGGGTAAGTTCCCTTTCATAACATTATAAGAATCCTACATCAACTAATCTAAAGTTGGGCATAGTGCATGTATACTTCATGAATTGATAAGATTGGCTTGAGACAGTTTTGTGTCAGTATTGCAAGATGAGTTAATGTGATGAAAAGATTTTATGTTACAGTTTCACTAATACCTGTTTTGTTGAAATCAAGATTATCTGATGCTTTAGCAACTGACCAGGGTCGGCCGAAAGTCACAGGACTTTGAATATGAGCAACAAGAAATGAACCTCATAGACCAGTCTTTGTTTTTATTTTGAAAAAGCTAACAACCACATTTTTTAAGAATAAATTCAGTTCAGTAGACAATGCAAATAAAAAAAAAATTATTAGCAACGTCAAAAGTCCAAAGATTGGTGTATGCATGGTCAAAGAAAAAAAAAAATTACCAAAAAAAAAATGCCTCAACAAAAACTCATGACATCAGTGTCCGGGTGCTTTTCAGCCACCTCATAGTATAGAGGCTAAATTCGTAGACATGAGTAAAGATTTACGAAAGCGTTAGTGTACTCCGACAGCCCCTTCTGAAACTGCTAAGGCTTAAATCGTCTTATATGTGCACATTTTAATTGATTAGATTGTCCTCTCTTGTGAGCTGATTGAGACTAAGTTAAAGTTGATCCTAGCAGATATGTGCATTTGCTTTATGATAGTGACATCAAATCAGACTTGTGTGAAAAGATGGCGCCATTCCTGTGCAAGAGAGCTATCAGATAATGTCATCAATAGAAAAGAAATGTGCCAAAACAATTATATGTGTTCATTGAAAGAAATGTAATTTTTGGTATAGCTTATTAGATGACTTGTGCTATAGTTTTTTCTGGACTCTCTAATGTGCTGAAAAATGACTTATGACATTTTCGTGTAGCTATGATGATGTACAGGTCATAAGATTCTAGAGTTAATATAACAATATCATTCTGCGTTATATTTTCACTGGTGTCTATTTTGTCCAAATCAAGATTTTTGTTAAGTCACTGTAATGAAAGAATTGAATATTGTTATATGTTACTGCCAGGCAACGATGACATAAGCAGTTTTCAGGACATCTGAGATATTGTGAAAAAAAGAAGCAACAACAAACAACAAAACAACATGTTTGTAGCACAAGTTATTCGATTAGTTATAATAATATCGTTATGATAATTTTGAATAAATCTGTAATTTGTTTGGCCCATTTCTTTCTTTCTTTTTTTCTTTTTAACTGACATTATCTGCTATCTCTTTTGCTGAATACTGCCATGAGATAACTGCTGAGATAGCCGCCTGCAGGAGGTTGAAAAGTCTAATTTATAGCATAACCATGGCACATCAGTTGAGTTTTGGTATAGCTCTGACTCATGAACTTTATTATGTATGTATGACGTATGCCATTATTGTAGAATTGTGATGTTGTGCTGTTATATTATGGTGGTGTAACAAGAGTTAGTGTGATAATATGATTTGTTTTACAATTGTAATGATATATTAATTGTCCAGATCAAGATTATTCGATATTTTAGTCATTGTAATGTGACAACTGAGTGTGTCATTGTGATTTTCTTGGCATCCAGCTATTATATGTGCTTTCAAAGATATGAACTTTTCACTGACCATTATATCACATGAGCTAATTCGGAGCATTTATCACTGTGTTTAGAAAAAATTGTAGCTGAATAATTTATGAACCAAAGTGAAATATACTCATGTCAATTTCAGTTGATACCTCCAGACATGAAATAAACCATTGCATGAATAATATACATCAGATCTATTTCACCCAGTCGCACGGTATACCCATTGTTGAAGGGACGTTCAAAGCTCAGTCTATCTCTTCAATTTCTAGAATTATATTAAACATAGTAAGCTTTTTTTTTTTCAGTTTCATTTAAGTAGAAACACAAATCTTATGCAACAATGCTGCATGCCAAATTTCATATGGATACATTCAGTAGTTTTAGAGCCCATAATGCCATTTATGGGTTTTGTTGCAGATTTGTAGTATAGAGTCATTTACAGTGCACACCATTTATATCGACATCGCTTATAAAGGCATATCGATATGATTTACTAAGTGCGGATTTTTTTCCTCTTTATTGTTAGTAAATAGATTCCTCTATCTTGACATCCTCTCCTTTGATTTCTCATATATCGGCATGTCGACCGAACTCGCTAAGCCGTGCAGACCTTATTTTTGTGCACAAGACATCGTCTCGTCCCTCTCGTCCCCTCAGATCAGACTAGAATTTAGAAGTAAGAGGTGAGCCGCTTGGCCTTTGTGTGTCAAGCTGGGTGGTCAGGAAAGGAGAGGAGTGGTGGGCACAATAAATCTACAAACCCACATGTGACCCGCTGGCTCCGCTGAAAGGGAAACAACTGGCTTGTGTCTAATTTGGATTACCGTACTATTACTGGGGGAAAGGGTTGTTGTGTGTGTTTGTGGAGATCAACATGTGACGCTTTTACACATCCAGATCTAGTCTTGACTTGTGCAGCGAACTAGTCTCGTATTTCTTACGGCTGTTAGGAATCACTTACACTTACTGTATCAGTAGTAATCCCTGCCATCTGCATTCTTGCAAGATGTACCAACAATCCTTTTTAGGGCCAAAAATCATAACTAAAAGTTGAAACAATGTGAGGACAAGTGCTGATTTTATCGATTATTTTTTTAAAAAAATCAAGGTGGTTGCTTCCCCTTACGCCAAAATACAGCACTGTTACTTGCTTTTATTGTAGTAACCCACCTCTGCAATGAAATAACACCATCTTAAAGAGGTTTCTCTTATAACGACTTTCTCTTATATCGGCACAAAATGTCTGGACCCATACATGTCGACATATCAGGTGTGCACTGTACGCTAATGTGATCTCAGTTGTTCTGCCTTTTTTTAAATGTCTCATAGCTCCAGGGAACAAATTGAATTTAGTTGTACATTCAATTTTAAGCTTGAACAAAAGCAGTCACTCAGAGGACCTTTAATTCTGGATGTATATACATTTGAATCTAACTCAGGTATATTTACTATCTCCCAGATTCTTGGGCATTTTGGTCTAGAGGTGTGTGTTGGAACAGAGTTTAAGTCTTAGATTTTTCTCATATTTTGTAGTTACAACAAATCAGTGGTTTTGGTATTTGTACTGATGTGCAGAAATATCTTACATTAATTTTACCATGTTTAATCCTTTTTTTTTCCTTTTTTTTTTCCACAGCTTGTCTTATACAATATTACTTTGAATGAATTTGACTGGAGTTAACCACAGAATGTGATAAATTCAATTTTCTTGTTTAATGTACTTGACAAACACATACAAAACTCTAATGTTTTCTTTGCTGTAGACCACATCACATTTTGCGAAATATCCTGTGATCATAAATTTCACCTAAGGGTATCACCTCATACACCCATCTTCGAAATGTTAAAAATGGCCCTTATTGCGTCTTGTTCTCAAACCCTCTATTTGTTGCATCCACGTTTGAAGGAACTTTTTCACCTGGTCATAATTATAATTATTTAAGGAAAATAAACCCAGTGTTGCAATTATACCAAGGAAATGTTCAAACATTTTTTTAATTGTTGTTGTTTACGTAACTGTTCATGCAACTGAACTGCCCAGAAACTGTTGAAAATATGGATTATTTTTTCTTATGCTGCCCATAAGTTTTAAGTACATGTATTTTTTTTTTTTCATGGAATACTGTTTGTCTCACCATTGGGTGATATAGTCTGATGTCAAACTTTTCATGTTTTGAGGTATTAGTATCACTGGAAAGGGAAATTAGTGTACTGCGCTGTGAAGAAAAAATTATTTAGCCACACAGATATTCGTGTCAAAGTTAACTCCTGTGACCCCAGGGTTTACAATATCCTATTAAACCCTTTCTTTGCTATGCCAATTTCACAATTCTGTGCTAGGCATCAGTCATACGGTCAAGTCTCTCTCATCTGCCCACAACTGGCCCCCTCCCACACTCAGTCCGGCCCCACTATGAGCAAGCCAAGCGGCAACAGTCTTCTACGTTCCTACAGGCAGTCAGAAGCATCTGCTGTTATTCAGAGTAACTAACTGTAACCAGCGATGTCAATCCATGAAAAAGTAGGAAATGTTCCTGATATACACTTAATACGGTAATGGTAAAAATACCAGATTTGGGGCCAACAGAGAAGTTACTGACAGCCAAAAAGTAGGAAATCCTACTAAAGTAGGAAAATTGACATCCCTGTGTTACATAAACAAACAGTTGTAGTCTTGATTTGGGCTCTCATGGTTCGTTCATCTCCCAATCACCAGCTTGCAGCATTTATCTAAAGATTCTTTGTATAGATGCACAATACCATGCAATGATTAGAACATTGGATTTAAGGGGAAAAAGGGTGGTTAGTGGTCGGCTGACCATGGGCATGCCATGTATGTATTCTCACTCAGTGGAGACCAATTTTTTGATGTACTTCATATTGTTGTTAGCAATGAAGTGGTTAAAATATTCAGTGAAGTCCCCGTTGACATCAGATTCATTTGCACTGGGTGCACGACAAACAGTAGTCGTTTTTCTTGAAATACTTTTTGTAATAAAGAAATAATTTTTTTTTTTCACATAATTGTGCTTTGGGAGTTTTACTCAGGAAAATTGATAAACATAAGTTTAGATCAACATAACAGAACTAAAGCTATCATAAATTTTGCTTGTAATAGAACTGAATCTATATGTTTTGCGACAGTCTACACTCTATTTTCTGTTTCAGAGTAGAATTTAGACAAGTGCTAACACTGTTAACAGGAAACAAGAGTTGTATGGAAATTCAGTTAATTGTAAATGGGCTTGTGCAGTATACATTTCCTGACAAGGTATATGATGGTTACGATCAAAGGGTTATCTGAAAAATACTGTTTTTTGGTACTGATTATCAAAAGATTTTCTGGTGTTGATTGTCACAAAAATATTATTTTTGGATGTTGATTTTCAGAAAAATATATTTTTTTTTTTTGATGTTGATTATCAGGATAATATCACTTTCTGGTGTTGATTAAGTGAAAACTATTATTTTTGTTGTTGATTATCAGCAAAAAAAATTTTTTTTGGTGTTGATTATGTAAATAATATTATTTTCATTGTTGATTATCAGAATAAAATACATTTTCTTGTGTGATTATCAGAAAAATACATGTACTATTTTCTGGTGTTGTTATCCAAAAAAATAGTATTTTGTTGTGTTGATGATCATAAAAATACTTTTTATGTAGTGCTAGGTATTAGGAAAAGTATTCTCTGGTGTTATTTTTCAAAAGGAAAAAAATACTATTCTCTGATCATCAGAAAAATATTATTTTCTGGTTGTCACATTTGTGAACACGAGTTTTTACTTTATAATTATGGTTATTGTCATGACAGATTTGATTATAGAGTTACTTTTATTTGTCTATTGTTTTGTTTTTCACTCTCAAGATCCAGCTGTAACAATTTGATATTTTATTTAGAATAAAATCAATATTCATTTTTTATAGAGTTGTTTTTTTTTCCTATGCTATGGTTAAATGTTGTAGGTACTATTTGGGAAGCATTAAATTTAAAAGATATCCACGTAATTTTTCATGCTTTAATGGTTCTAAGAAATTTCCAGAGAAATGGAGCTGAGGTGAATGGTTTTAGCCTTGTTAATATTGCTTCCTTCTTAGCAATCCATTACTCGACTGTGCTTGTTCAGTGGGTTTTTTTGTTTTTGTTTTTTTTAAAACATAATATTAAGATGATTGATGAAATTATGGCCGTTGAAATGTTTCATATAACTTAACAGTTCAGAGAGTATGAGTAGTATATTTGGTCATCCAACCAGCTAGTCAGCCAACCAACTAACCAATCAACCAACCAAAACCAACTAACCAACCAACCAACCAACCTACCAACCAACCAACCAACCAACCAACCAACCAACCAACCAACCAACCAACCAAAACCAACCAACCAACCAACCAACCAACCAACCAACCAAAAAACCTACCAACCGTAACAATGATGTCTGCCATAAAGTGCAAACTTTATTTGATTGCCATAAAATGTCATCATATTATTTATATACAACAAAATAACATCAAGAATAAAATCACGTTTTCTCCTTTGACAGGCAATATTGCCTGCACTCTATTCACATATTATATCATTCACCAGTTTTACATTTTATTCTCAGAGTTGTTCACACAATAACTTGGTATTTTCATATTACAACACCAGAAACATAGTTTTCCACTTTACATCATCCATAGTAACATTTGATAAAGACATGTTCAGGACCTAGTGATGATGAGCCCATGGGGATTCTTGAAATCCATCATAGGCTGAAAGTAATGTTGATTTTCTAGGAACAGTACCAGTACATTTTACCCTTAGGAAAGATATCTTGTTTTCTTTGCCAGCCTCTTCTAAAATAACCAGTGGGATTTAAATTTCTTAATAAAAGTAAAGAGTTTATTGTTGAAAGCCTCCGAAAATACCTTTTATTCAAATGCTTTTTTTATAAAAAAGCTCACCGACTGATTGTCAAAGAAATCCCTGAGTGCATGTTGTACATGTGTGCGTATGTGTGTCTATGGGTGAGTTATTTTTAATTATTTATTATTATTATTGTTGTTGATCTGTTTAACCATGTCGCATGAAAATCAGTCTTAATATTTTGGTTCTGTCGATTCTAGTTCAATTTCTTACAAAATACTCATTCCAGTGTCAAAATACGTCAATCATCCATCATTAAGGCAAAGTTCATTCATTTCACACAAATAATATCAGTTCAGTCCCCTCTCTCCTCCGTCCCATCCACCTGTTTAAAAGATACTTTCACTCAAGGCAAAGAGACACATTTAACATGTGTATTCCATGTAATGTAAATGAGCAGTAGCTCTAACAGGCTTATTATATCCACCATAATGTACAGTGGTAGATAGGCGTGGATTTTGGTGACCAAAAATGGTCTTGTTGGGCACAGTCAGAGACCATTGTAGACGAGGAAGACAAAGGAAGAGAAGGGGAGACAACATCGAGAATGGACAGGAATGAGATGATTCTCACAGAGCAGTGGAAGGCATATGGTGTTGGAGGAGGTTACTAGTACCATCTTCAAAGGCAGCGCTTCAATATTGGCAGAGATCATGGCATAGTTGAAAGTGAAGTAGAGGTTTCTGACAAGACAAAAACCACCCAGGCCCATATCAATGATCTGTCCCGGCAACTTTTTTTTTAAAACATTACCTTTATATTTATCGGTTCTGCCCATGAATATTTGGCCATCTACCTCTGACAACAAAGACCAGACAAAGTTCATTGCAAAACGATTGTGTTTGATCAGAAGCAAGTTACAATTTATCCTTTCATCGACAGGAGGAACACTTGATACAAATGAATTCCTGTTTTGATCAGTATCTTCTCTTTCCTAGTTCAAAAATGGGTACCCAGAACTGGTCCTGACGAGCAAATTTCCTCACGGTTTTATGCCTGCAATGTAGAGATGAATGATTTAGTAATTTCATATTAATGGAAATGAAAAAGAGTTTTAACTGGGTCCCTTCATAATTATCACAGGCTGGTACCCTAGACCTGAATATAACAGAAATGTTTTTGTCAATTATCAATATCGCTTATCAATAACATTAATAAATTGTTTGTTGTTTGTTTGTTCGTTTATAAAGCAAACCTTATTATGTATAATAAGTTTGCATTAGTCAAACATGTCTCTTTTTTTTGTATTTGAAAATACATGTTCTTCTTTAGAGTTTCTTTAACTATTCTTTTCCAGAGAGATGCCAATTATGATTTTATTCAGTATGTATTTATTTTCTTAAGTTATACACATTATGGAGATGTCATATAATGTCAAAAATGAAGATTTAAGGCCACATTACAAAAACACTTGCTTAGACTCAAAGCTTGTTAAACGTGTCGCATTAGCGGGCTCTTGGTAAAAGATTTTTTTTTTTCTATATTTGATGTATAGATTTAGCTAACTCATTTATCTGGCCTTAGAGAACTGTCTAGTATTTTTTATTACACCAGCCCTACTTACCTTAATTAAAAAACAAATTATAAAAGTAGTCCAGATACTCAACAAACATGCTCTGTTCCTTGGGTGACAAATTTTTCAGGGAGCCTGCAAAGAAACGAGACACATACGCCCGAGGTTAACTCTTTAAATGCTAAGCCGCTAGATCAGCATCACACTGCCAGTTTTGCCTGAGAACTAGTGAATATTTTCAGACATTTAAAAATCAGAGTTTGCTGTCATATGTAAAACCTTTCTTTGTGGTGAATAAATTTTCTTGTAACCATATACAAAAGGGGTCATTAGACTCACAGCGTTTCAACAGATGCGGATACAGCAGTAAAAGAGTTAATTTTAAAAAAATGCTATTTGAGATCCATTCGTGTTCTGTATAATTATGCAAGGATACCTTAGAGATAGTGATTTGATAAAAATGGCGCAAAAGGAAATTTGAACTACCGTATATTTAACAATCGTTTGCTAGTATTTGCACTCTGCCTTCACAAATAGAAAGACATGGTCCCATGATTGTCTTGGACGTACTGACCCATATTATTATGTTACAATGAGCTCGAGCGAGTGAAATCTGTATATCATCGCATTAGACGAGTGATAAATTTTACATATCACAGACGTATTTTCATAGATCTCAACTTCATTTCGTGACAAAAATGGTTTGAAATTCTTTTTTGTTAGATTAAATGAAAAAAAAACTTCATCTTATATACAATTAATATGAAATCAGACTCTTATTCTCCATTCTGCAGGAGCCAAAAGTTCAACTGATGTAAAGACTAATCATATTGCTTCAGTGTTCCCTAACAGTGCCATGACCTACTGATCTAAACGGTGAAACACGGATCAAAGAGATCTTCTCTGTGATGATCTAACTTGTCGATACAATGACCCAATACATACAGTCTTCACGATGACATTCTACCCAATACGTGTCATCCACTCAATACGATGACCTACTAGTCAGTGATGACCTGCTGGTCAATACGAAGGCCTAATAATCAATATAACTTACTAATCAATACGATGATCTACTGTCTAATCAATATTATGGCCTTTTAATCAGTTGAATGACCTACTACTCAATACGATGAACTGCTAGACAACACGATTACCTGTTGCACGATTCTAAACTATGAAAAATCAAAACGATGACTCATTACTCAATACAGTGATGTACTAGTCCGTACGGGACGAACTTGAACTGAGCACCATTTGGGGATTAACTGATGGATTAGAGAACTTGTTGTGAGCACTTAAAATTATCCATTTGTGGTATCGAATTGGATTAGAGAATACTTGTATTCAGATTTAGACCTTTTCCTTTCGACAAATATCAGTGCATAATTTATTGTCTTTGGTCACCATATTGAATGAGAATTTCGGCATCAGTTCTGGTTGGATAATTACCAACCGACGGGTAAATGCATTTGAACATCCAATGCGAATCTATAGCCATCTAAAATGACTCCTATTTCCTTTATTTGCAGTGTACTTCTCTGTGATTCAAAAAGGCTGTCTCAAATATAAGCTTACAGTATGAAGTGACTGTTGGGATGTGTGAAAGGGGTTATTGAAGTCGTGGTAATTATAACTGTTAACACTTTCTGTCAATCACTATTTTTTTTGCATCACTGATTGTATGTCATATTATACTAACAACAGTGTTCTTAGCCTGTTGTGATCATTCGCCAATGTCACGAGTAGTGCCAGCTTATACGCCTGTTTATTCACACAGAGGTGTCTTTAAACAGGTAGCAAATAGCAGCCTATCTTATTCAGCTAAAGCAACCAATCACATCTATATTAACATCTTGTCTGTTGGTACATTGACAATCACCCGACGAAGATACTAACAATCTGTTAGTAAAATAGTAAGAACTCGAAACAAGTTCACTTTCTTGCATTCTACATCGTTAAAAACAAGTTGTCATAGATTTCATAAGTGCACAAAACAAGTTCACTCTCCACATGATGAGCTGTTGATCAGTGCTATGGCCTTCTGATGTCAGTTACTCACCATACATGGAGGAGACTGTGGGACTCATCAGTGTTTTGTACACGGCCGCTGCTGCCCGTTGGTCAGCGGCCTCTTCAGCCATTTCTTCGTTGGTAGTTGTCGCTGGGGTCGTAGTTGTTGGCTTGGGTTTCGGCGTGGTGATTTCTGAGATGATACCAAATGTGACACACATTTAATATTTGCATCTTCATAGACCCCCTCCCCGCCTCTCTTTCACTCCTTTCTCCTCTCTCTCCGTCTGCCATTCATTCAATCGCTCTTTCATTTGTTCGTTCGTTCGTCACTTTGTCGTTCAGTCATTCATTTCTCCCCTCTCTCTTTTCTTGTTTTATCAATTGGTTGAATCTTATTGATTCATTCACCTACTCATTCACTCATTCCCAATCCACCCATATATACATCATGAAAGCCAGTCAGCTAAGCAAACGTGCATACATTCACTCAATAATTCATCCATGCATTTATCTTTCCCTCTATTGATCCAGTCAACCAATCATCCATTCCATCCTTCAGCCATAACATTGACTGATTCCGTCTTCATATCCATTCCTTTATCCTGTCCTATCTAATCCATCCATCCATCCATCCATCCATCCATCCATCCATCCATCCATCCATCTATTCATCCATTCATCCATTCATCCATCCATCCATCCATCCATCAACCCATCCATCTGTCTAACCGTTCATTCATCCATCTAAGAAACCAGACATCATTATCACACAGAACTACTTACTAAAATAGACTATCAATTGGTCCAATAAACCGTCTATGGAACCGTTGACTCCCGCTGCGAAATTTACAAGAATAAATATTTGTAAAGTTGGTGATAATATGATATCATGGAACAGATATCTATCAGTTCACATCAGTGACATAATTATGTTCGATCAAGCGATGCAAGGAACTATGATGTTTTCTTATTCTATAAATGTAATCTTAGGCTGACAATAGATAACACAAATATTGATTCTATGAAATATCCGTAGATTTATAGACGTAATACTGACGAGCGTAAAGGAAGACATAATGAAATATCCACCACCATTTATTTGCGAAGTTAGTCTTCGCAACGAATAAACATATGTATCAGGTGATAGGACTATAACTGTTCTAAGACGAATAACTTCAGATCAAGTAAATTAATTTATTTTCTATTTAGAATTGCTTAAAATGTATTCAATTTTACCCTTCTATTATTTAGCAGAAAAGTGAAGACCACAAGGGTTCACTTACCTAGTGAAAATGTTCCCCAGGGTGTCTCTAGAGAAAACAACAAAATAGCAAAGTTATCAACACAATTAAAGAGTATCTCATGTCATTGTTTGTCTATTGCCCTCTGAGATATTAATAGAAATTTTCTACTGCCTGTTAAATGGTTTTAATGTTATAGAGAGAGACGAAGACAAAGAACAACAACAACAACAACAACAACAACAACAAAAAAAAAAACACAAAAAAACCTCTCCTTTTAAAGATTGTCGTTGTTGTTGTTATTATATTATTACTTTGCTGAAGTTTTTGATCCAAACCATTGCTTCTGAGTATCTGTTCCTTATAATCTTTTGAGGTGTGACAGTTAAGGCACAAAACAAAATTAATGGGCCATAGATTGAAGATATTGAAAACAGGTATCAATTATTCTTCTTCCTTAGTTTTAAGGACCGAAATAGAAAGTCATAAGATTAGTTTAAAAAAAAAAAAAAAGCGCTAGATTGTCGAAGAACATGGAATTCGATGTTATCGACTTGATCTTCAGTTTATATACATAAGATATAAGATTTCTAAATAAAAGACAATCGATTGGGTATGTATACAAATTATAGGATTCCCGTGTACTTTATTAATGCTCATAAAGATGAGAATTGGAATGGCCAAGAACAGCATGGTTCAACTGAACAATATTTGGAAAGACCACAGCATAACAG
>JBCAUA010010306.1:0-13168 GCA_038406235.1 Peronia verruculata | reverse complement strand
TAGATAGATAGATAGATAGATAGATAGATAGATAGATAGATAGATAGATGATAGATAGATAGATAGATAGATAGATATTGAAAATGGACAGAGACATACAAACAGACAAATAGAATGCCAGAGAATGAGAAAGCGGTAGGATATAGTGCCAACTGTGTAATATTGTAATGTTAGATTCCTTGCAGCCAGTATAAATAATCAGACATGAGAGGCTGATGTCATGACCATAACGTTGAGGCGCTGACTTTATAATGCCTGGTTTGCAGCCATTAGATACCGAAGAAAATGAAAATGAAAAGTTTTGATCAATCTCAATGAGAGAATCACTTACATGGCAGCCGGGGTGAACAATGTGTATTCTCCCTTCTCACTCTTGTTCTCTGCGTTCAAGACCCGAAAGTAGGAAGACGCCTTGAGAACGTCCAATCCTGAAATATAAAAATGCCTTGTCCAGTTTTGCCTTTTCTTGATGCTGGTGAGTAACCACCATTGCCATCCGTCTAAACACGTGCTCCTAAACGTTTTTGCACTCTCGATTCCAAGTCAAAGTTTGAAACCCACACGACCCCCTACTATCAGCATCTTAATTTACATTTTATCTTCTGTGATAGAGAGGGGAAGAAACACAGAAAGAAAAAGAACAACAAAATATATAGAAGTATAAAAAAAAAAAAGGTTGAAATTGATGTTTATCCCAAGGCTTCGACGAAACCTTAGGGATCGCAACTCACTGGTTGGGAACCTCTGGTCTATACATAAATGTAATGATGTTTCACTCACTTTGCAACAAATAGATCAAAACTAACATCAGCGCGGTATGTTATTTGACAAATTAACTACCGGAAAAAAAAGGAAAAAGAAAGGAAGGGCGCAAATTAACTTTAGAGTCAAGAAATTGTTGCCGTGGTATATGTTAGAGTATGCAAAATGATGTGGACCAAGTCCCATATAGATCTTCGTTCGCGAAGCCAAATCAGAGACTGATACTGTCATGTTAATATACAGCTTGAGAAAGAGAGACAAAAGACCATTTGAAAGAAATGAAATTTCAGATACTTCTTTGTATACACAGATAAATAGTTAATGTCTTGTGCGGAAATATTTTGATATTTCAGTTTGACTGATAACTCCCAATATTCTCCTCCCTTCTTCTTTGTGTCTCTGGTGGCTCTCTTTCTCTCTGTGCTATATGGCGCTATGATAATAAGTCAAATGGAAGAAAAGGAAAAATGAGCACTTAATGTTAGAGAAAAGAGAAAAGAAGCTCTTACTGTCAGAGAAATGAAGAAATTAGAACTTACTTTCAGAGAAATGAAGAAATTAGAACTTACTTTCAGAGAAATGAAGAAATTAGAACTTACTTTCAGAGAAAAGAGCGAGAACATCTTCGACAGTACAGCTGTCTGGTAAACATGAGCCCAGAGAAACATATACAGTCCAGACTGCGAGGCATGCCATCTCTTTGATTTCCTGGATAAAAGCAGGAAATACTAGTGCGTGAAAGAAAAGGAAGGCCAGAGAGATTGATGGATAAGTCAATGGATAGATGAAGAGATGGATAGATGGACAGATGGGCAGAGGAAAGATATATACATTCAGACGGATAAATAAACATATATGGGCAGCCAACGCATACACAGATGGTCAATGACAGAATAATTATATAGTCAGTCAGATAGACTAAAGTAAGGCAAAATAACATTTAATAATGGTTGATTAACGAAAATGTAAGATATCATTTAACGAGAAAATGACAATAGTTCATAAATATTCGTTGTGAGTACACGACTGCCTGTTACTTGTGAGAGTTCAATGTCTGTATTCGGATAGATGCCACGGTCGTCCATTTATTGTATTTATAGTCTGCTTGATCCGGGAAATAAATTAAAAAATCATGGGACAGAGGTCTTTGTGTAAGCATTGTAATCTGATGGCTTTGAAATTTATGATCTGGTTCCCGAGAGGTACATGTCTGCATAAAAATGATAATATAGTCCCATTATTGTAATGACATATGGGCTTCCACTAGAATTTCCTGATCTGACCATGTCATGTTTTGACCAACAAAACTTTCGGCAGTTAGCTGGCATCGTAATTAGTTCTGATTGAACGTAGGTGGCGAATGATTTAAACATTTATTTTAGCTGACTTATAATGGGAAACTGTCATGTGACCAGAAGACAGAGACATTCCATTTTCTGGGATTGTTCATCATTGACAAATTATTTTATTTTGTTTATTTCTAATACAAAATGGCGATGGACACCATCGTCTATGGAATGATCACAGTCCTGTGCCTTGTTTTGTTTTTAAAGCAATTTCTAATGATTTCCACTATTTATATCTCATACTAGCTTTAAAGAATTGATTGCGTATCTGACAATACAAATGCAAACACTGTGAGGCATAGGATAGATATGCCTTCTAACATATTATTATCCGACGGTTGGTTACATAAGCGTACCGTTAATTAATTCATTTCAAACCCTTGGCATCACAGATACAGGACTCATAAGGACTCAGGAGTCATTTTCAGAGGTGCCTTCGTGAAGAAAGATCATTATCTGCTTATCTCATCGGTGTTCGTAAGAAACTGATTGGACTGGTTCCAACCTGCAAGGAAGTCAGTAAATAAATATTCTCTCTCATTTTAACGGCTCATCTCTTTAAAGAGATAAAAGACTGGCTGGGAGGGGGGGGGGGGTATAGGTTCTATCGTCAATGGCTGAGAATTCAAAACAGATTGAAGGAAACAGAGTGTCAGAAAAAAGGAAATAGGAATATATATATATATATATAAAATCACCTCATTAGCTGTCAAATTGAAGAGAGTTATGACCCAGTAGTTTCCCCGAAATCCACTGATGTCCCTGTCCTGTACGGCCGGTGCCAGGCTGGCTTCACACTGGTGGTAATTCCCGCCGAAATTGCTACGACCTTCTAAAAGAGACGGACCAGGCTTGGCCCAGGCGTCGAACACTGAAATTGACCAATCTTCATTTAAATTCATATTCTAACCTGCAAACAATATTGATAAGATAGGTTTAGATATTATGGACTTTGATCATAGCACATACTGATCGTAACATATTGCAATAGATAAACTTACATTGTATAGCCCATCTCTCGTTGGCTGTGAAAGCTTTGACAGCTCGATCCACGTCTCTCTGACAGGAAGAAGTCACATTACGTTGAGGCCAAGTGGACAGGTCATTCCATCTGCTGACTAACAGCTCAACCGCCCGTTGAGAAGATAAAACCTCATCTATGGGATCACCTTGATAGGAGGCATAAACTGGCTTCACAATAGCAGCCACAGAACCTACATAAGAGAAAGAACAAAACAGAAATGGTAATTATGAAATAGAGCTTAAAATTGTCTCTGATACACAGAAAACAGGTGCAGAGATGTTTACGAAATGCTTCTGGTATTTTGGTTGAAATGATGAAATTGTATGGCCATTGATATCGGTGGTCTGAGATAGATTATTCCATTTTTTCCTTATATATGATTGGGATTAGGAATCAAATTTACACAACAAGTTCATCAATGACGAACTTTGATTTAACATAATATTAATAAGATGGTCAGTCCTTAAAAGCATTTAATAGACTTATGACTTATATTATTATAACTTTTCTTCTAAGCAAGAGATTTAGACGGTATACATATTCTGCATTGGTGTCATTTTAACAATTACGTGGATTGGTTGACCTGTTATGTACCCTTTTAATTACTGGAGTTACGAATGTTCGGCGATCATGGCCTGTTGTAATTTCTCCCACAAAAGCTATCAGCATAAACTCAATGTAATGATCTAAATTATCTTACCTTTTTTTCTTTTCTTGTTTTTTTTTCTTTTCTTTTTTGCATTGTCCATATGTAGCCGTCAGTTCTTTATTTAATTTTGACAAATTCAATGGGAGACAGTGCTGAGCCACACTGATTTATCTTCAATCTTTTTACTTTGATTTGCAAATATTCAAGGAATCGAAAATATAATATTTTCCATGGAAGAGGTGCAAACTGGAGTTCTCCGTGGAGCAATTTCTTTGCTGAGCATCTCAGATGGCGAAACCAATGCAGCGATCCCGTGCTAATGATTTCATGTATGCCTGGCAGCTGTATTCTTTCTAAAATCTGTTTCATTTTCTGTCCTGCTAGAGGATGTTAGGTATTTCCCAAAGACATTTCAGGCGATACTTCATATCTGGGTATTTTATATGAGGTATCGAAATCTCACTTCTATATATATATATGTATCTCAGTAAATCCAAAGCGGTTTCCATGTTTCACCTCCATATAGGAACGTACTTATCATACACTAATTTCAGAGACACATACACATAGAACAAAAACGAACTTTAGATGCATTGGTGAGATCATTTTTATTCCTGGCACTTTTATCATATTGATAATGATAAATATACTTTCCGAATTCTGATGGTACCCTCAATTTCCATTGACAACGACAACGCTACAGTTGATCCAAATTTAGGAAAATATCTTAGTGAAGTTAATCTGTCATACCAGGTTTTTGGGTTTGCATTCAGTTACTTATTGGCCTGCTATTCGGCGTCTCTGAGCTTCAGACCCTTCTCCATTTAGTCGCTCGTTCTTGTTGTTGTTGTTGTTTTTAAATTTATTTTCTTTGTCCATATGTTGATATAAAAGTCTTGGTAAGTGACCGTCTTTTACATATTACAAGTTTCATCCATCGACCAATGTTTTGCTGTTGACACCAGCAACAAGAATATCAAAAAGTATTCCCAAAGTAATCTTTTTCTCAAAGACATGATTTTATTGTTAATCTCTGGAATTGGCGCGTTCCTCATTCTATGTATCCTCAGATTTATACTTTACAAATCACAAGTACATGATGTGTATCGTACTCTGTACTGTGATATGTGCGAGTTTATTTCACCATGTTGAAATGATTTTTTCCCAAAGTGGGAAACTCTAGCTAGCACTCGTAATTATACGGATGTGCTAAGCATTGACTTCCTCTGACATGTTTTCAATTCTTTCAAATAACTTGCATCTTCTCTGGTAACTTTGATATTTATGTTGATCTTTACTGTCTTGCATGTTAGTGCAATATTTCAGTCTTAAATGTGGCCATACAATGATTATCTAAGATGAACTTTTATAAGGATCAAAAATAGTCTAAAAATACCATCGTTTCAGATAAATGTCTACATAGCAATTTTGAGAAATTCTGACTGTTAATATATCAGTGAGGCACCGCCTATCAGCACAGGAGCTCACACAAGTTGTACCGTCCTAAATGATTCACAAAGATCAATACCCAAACCTAAACTGTCTCACCCAGTATGATAAGTCCAGTGATCTCACAAAAGCAAAGTCTCATCTTCCTTTCAGATTTGGTCTGTCAGTAGTTCACCTGATCCTGAAAAACAATCCGACACATTTGAATTTGACGAAATCCGTATAATGTCGATTTTCTTCCTGCCGATTAAAGGAAAAAGCATTCTGAACATAGGATCCACTCTTCGAGTTATCTACAGACTTAAAATAAACTGTCATCATTTGTAGTGACAGGTATGGAAATAAATGGAAAAAAAAGTGAAAAAGAAAAGATGCAAAAATACAAACAGAAGTCTAAATTCGTTCCGATTTGATCGTAAAAAATAAAACAAAAAAACTGTAATAGCATAGTAAAAACCAAACACACACATTCTCTGTATTTTCTCACTATTTCATATGCAAATAAAGGCAGTTCTGAGCTCAAAGACTGGAGTAACAAACAGTCAATTTTTTTTTCTGTTTATAATCACGCCCATGAATGCCACTTTGTTATGATCGGATCGGAGACACCTGATCAATAACATTTGGTCACTCCAGAATTAAATTGTCCTAAGTACACTACAAGAGTTTTGTGTTGTAGCTAGGAGAATTTAATTCTAGTCCAATGATTTGGTAATACATATAATTCCAAGATTTATGTTAAATTTTATTTTGTAAGAGATTAAACTTGGGCTGATACAAACTGTCAAATGTTATGTTGAATTAGAGCGTTCAGTGTGTTAGAAGAACATCTGTCTCACATTAGAGCCGTTATTTTGTAGTTAGCATAAGATGTTATAGAGCAATACTAGTTGCACCACGTTACATGATTGGCTGGCTGCATCATATGCATAGAAATATCGATTTGTGCACATTAGTGAAGTAAACCTGATACCATTAGTTGTCGAGTATTCTATCTCAGGCTTCAAGTTTCGAACCACTTTGAATTTGCTGACATGCTGAAAATTAGGAGCTGAAAACCGAGAAGATCATTATCCACAATATCTCATTCACTCCACTTGATGTTTGACAGTTATTAATTTATGCAATGCGAATATAGATATACGGTAAATTTTTGGTAATTTCCATCTTCAGAAACAAAAAAATATAGACAAGATTGAACTTGCTGTAAGATTTCATGTACTTTTCTTCTTGGCAGCGATTTATAGGCACATACTGTCATAAATTATACTATATCTCTACCTCACAAAAAGTTGTCAAAAGCAGAAAGTAAAATTAGTAAGGGAAATTATTAAAAACACTTAATTAAAAAAAAAACAAAAAAAAAAAAAAAAAAAAAAACTCGTATGTTTGACAGCATGATATCTTGGCGTGATGAAATCTCGCAACCCTCACCTGGTGCGATGATCTGCTGTTGCGTGGTTTCATCACTCCGAGTTTGAGAGACCAGTATGCTTATACCAGGTTTTGGATAAGCCTCCTTATGTGAATGGTTGAACTTAAACCACACATCATCGACATTGTTTGGTGTATATTTATGTTTTAATCGGAAAAGGAATGAATTTTATTCATTTATTTATTCATTTATTTATTTACTTATTCTTCCATCAATCTATTTGTTCGTTGGTTTATTCTTTCATTGATTTTTCTTTCAGTTAGGTAGTCCAAATATATTTAAAAGTGAAGAAATGAATTATGTAAAGCTACAAGCTATGTACCCACTGAATACAGGCATAATTACCAATATTGTATTAAGGTCACACCTTCAAAACGGCAGGTGACAATAATCATTTGATGGTCAACAAACACTCCTTACTGAGTTTAGGTGAAAGACACACTCCCCAGATGACAAGAGTGACAATGACCATATTGGTCACCAAAAGAGGTGACAGAAGTACATCTTTCTCCTCACACAATGTAACAATAGGTCTGTATCCCGAGTATCTAAATGTGCCGTGGGCGCTGTCATCACCTGATAGGTTTGAAGCGCAACATTGTGATTACATAGCCAGACATGATCAAAGGTAGCGGCGGACGTCATGGTGACAATGTTTAAAAGGAGGGGGGGTATGATTTTTTTAAACTTTTAAAGTTAGGTTATTTTAACGTTTTCTGTCGAATTCATCATGTTCAAATTAGAGGAAAACGATGAAAAAAAAAAATCGACTTTTTCATACTGTTGCCATGCCAACACCGCCATCTTGGATTTTAGCGTCCCTAAATTGACGGATTTTAAAGTCTCTCTACTCCGCCGAATTTCAACGCAACTTGACAAAATTAATATAATATCTAAAAAGTTACGTATTTGTAGTCGCTTCCATGTCATACAAAATTTTCTATAAAGTTTTGAAAATGCCATATAGCGAAAATTCAAATTTCCCCATTTTTTCAAACTAAAACCCCAATTTTCTCTCAGAATTACAGACCGAATTTAACGCGAATACGTAACTTTTGGGTTTTGTGGTGACAATGATGCACACCAAATGTAGTTTGAATCGGTTGCGTAAAAAAAAAAAAAATGGATTTTGAGAAAAATGCGTTTTAAGTTTGTTTGTTTTTTTCTTAGCGAAACATTGACACGAAGAGTTTTGTGTTCGGCTGTCTCTTGCCGTTTGTTGGCTCTCTGGGCGTATCTTTTATCGAATTTTGCTCCCTACCCCCCATCTTTATACGAACCACTTTCGGGAGGCCTCTGTGTGTCCCTCATATCATTGTTGAGTGCAAACCAAGAGTGTTTTAACCTTCATTACGAATATAGTCGAGAGCTGAGGTATAAGTAGAAGAAAGAAACCATAATTGCGCTATTTATTGCGACTAGGAAAATCGTTTTAGAACACTTACATTGATAATTTGCATGATCAACAGTTTTTCTCGCCTCATAGTGGTCATCCTGGCACTGGAACTCGTGGTATAGCTAGGAGAGGTGATATTCAAGTGCTTTTTGCACCTTTTGCCTGTATATAACCAAATCGCGATGATCCACGGCCTCATGGGGGACGCAGTGGTTCAATGGGTATAGCATCTACTAATGGAGCGGCCGGGATCGACTCACGGGTTCTGCATCTGGGGATGACAAGGACACGAAGATCGAAAACCCTTATTTTTTTTTCAGTGACTTAACGCCCCCTGGCTTCTACTTGGTAGGAAGCCCGACGTCTAGCCTTCTCGGATAAGGGCGAATATATTTTGGAGGTGCCGTCAGTACCTTACGCACGTTAAAGAACCCTTGGCAGTTGAAAATCGAAGGAAGAGTAGACTTGAGTGCCTTAGTCCGGGCAAAATTTTCAAATTCCAAATTTTTACCCACAAACATTCTCAGCAAAAATTGACAATTTCTAAAAGCCGACATAATGCATCTCTTAAGATTGAAAGGCTTAAGAAAAAAAACAAAACAAAACAATACTGATTGACAATACATTAGGTTTACATTTTAATGACCATTGGTCAAACACGTTAGAATGGACTTAGCAACGTTTTGGTACCATTTTTACACGCAAAAAGGAAGTACTTTTCTTTTTTTTTTGGCAAAATATTTCAAGACGAGCCCCCCCCCCCCCCTCCTTTAAATTTTCGCACCCAGAGGCGAAATTTGAAGTTACCTTGATTCGTGAGTAAGGCCTATAAATTACCATGGGGGGAAAAGGGGGGGGGGGGAAAGGGGGGGCGGGGGCAGTGGCTCTGTGGAATGGCGTCTGCTTCGGGTGAAAACAATTCACGGCGATGAGGTCCATTCGCTGGTCCCCCACTGGGGGATGAAAGGACACGAAGATCGGAACCTGCATTTTACCAGTGACTTAACTGTCCCCTAGCTTCCTCTGGGTCGGGATGCACGACGTCCAGCCTTCTCAGGTAAGGGCGAATATATTTCGGAGATTCCCGTGTATACGTTACACACGTTAAAGAACCCTTGGCAGTTCAAAATCGAGGAAAAGTAGGCAGCGTGCTGCTGTCCGTCCAAAATTTCCACAATACAAAATTCTGCCTATATGCAAAAACAGGCAGCCACTTAATAGGGGTGGGCGAGCAGTGCATTTTTTGTACCGGGCGAGAAGCTCGGGAAGTCATCCTACTTCCCGCTGGGACCGGTCCCGGGAAGAGAAGTTTGTACCGAGAAGCCGCCTGCCCGGCGCCTGAGGCGAGCAGTACCGAGTGGACAGCTCGGGAAATCGGAACGGGTCCCGGAAGAGAAGTTTGTATCGAGAAGCAGACTGCCCGGCGCCTATGACGAGCAGTACATTTTAGTACCAGAGGAAAGCTCGGGAAGTCAGGACCGGTGCCGGGAAGTCTAGGTCGGTACCGAGAAGCAGACTGCTCGGCGCCACCCGATGACCGTACCGAGAAGCAAACTTCTCGGCGCCACTCGACTTCGAGACTGCATACCTAGACTGGTCTGCTGATTTCCCGTTTCTCGTATGAGTTCTCGACTCGTACAACTTCCCTTCCCCGCTGTCAAGCAGTGGATCACTTCCCGGGAGGCAAAGGCCAATGCTTTGCCCGCGGGAAACGAGTACTCGGCTCGTCTCGTGCCCACTCCTAGTAAACAGGGATGTCAATCTGTCTACATGAAAAAGTAGGTAAGGTTCCCGGCATGTTCTTTAGCAACATGTAAAAGTGAAGTACGTTAATAGTAAGTAATACCGGATTTGGGGCCAACAAAGAAATTACTGACAGCCAACAAGTACGAAATCCTACTAAAGTAGGAAATTTGACGTCCCTGAGTAAAACATCCATCACACTCAATGTTACTGTGAAGTGTTACGGTCTTGTTTTAAACAGATCTTTCTGGCACATGTATCTGTTAACAGTATGTCTACGTTCTCAAGTCAAACTGTTTGCTTACATTGTACCTGTGACAACCTGAGCCCACTCATTTATCCAAAACAAGTTTCCAAACCTATGTCTTCGTCTCACCTGTTCTCTCCGTGTGATCCCCATCGGATTTCGATTTGTTTATCTCCATCCCACGCTGACTTTCTGCCTATATTTTGTCTCTTTCTCTCTAATCAATTTCCCCAGTTCTGTGTCATTTTCAATCTCTAATCAATCATTTGGTCAAATCAATTTCCTCTGTTTTGTGTCAGTTTCAATCTCTAATCAATCATTTGGTCAGATCAATTTCCTCAGTTTTGTGTCATTTTCAATCTCTACTCAACCATTTTGTCAGATCAATTTCCCCAGATTTGTGTCATTTTCAATATCTGATCAGTCATAATTTTATCTCCTCGTCCCCCGCCCCCCTCTTTTTTTAATCCCTCCCGTGGCCTTTTTTTTCCCTCTCCTCTCTATCTCCAACATAATGTCTCTCCTCCTATCTCTCTCCCTCTCTCACTCTTGTTTGTAATGTATTGTACCTTTGCTTATTCATCTGTTCAAAACAAGTTCCTCAACTCAGTCCCATCCTTTTCTCTCTGTCTTGCCTCCAACTTCATTTCTCTTTCCCTCTTTTCTTTCATCATTTCTGTCTACCCCCTCTCCGTTTTCTCCCGTGGGTCTCTCCTTTCTATCATGCTGATGTACAATCTACACATACAGGTGTAAAAGAAAGGAAAAGAGTTTTTTTTTTGGGGGGGGGGGGGGTAGGACGTTATGGATCAATGCGGTACCGAACCCATGAGAAAACTTTTATTTCAAGCAAATTAAGTATATTTAATGTAATTTAATTATTCAATCACCGGGACTTATTCAAATAATTTACAGGGATGTCAATCTGTCTCCATGAAAAAGTAGGAAAAGTTCCTGGCATACTCTTTTGCATGACATAAAATGAAGTACGTTAATGATAAATAAGATGGGATTTGGGGCCAGAAGAGAAATAACTGACAGCCAAAAAGTAGGAAATCCTAATAAAGTATGAAATTTGACATCCCTGAATTTACAACTTTCCACAACAGGTTACTCAAGTACAACCCAATGCAATACTGCATCCTGTACAAATTGATTTTGTTCATCATATTCGATTTAGCCTACCACTTTTCATGCATGACGCGTAGAATAAATAAAGTGAGATTTGTATGAGGCCATCTCCTTATGTACGGAGCAATGTCGCTGAGTGCTGCTGTCCGAGCAACATTTCCTAATGCCAAATTTCTACCTATAAAAATTCTCAGCATAAACAAGCAGTCACTTGGAGCCGAGATAATGGTAGTTTCTTAGGATTGAAACGCTTAAAAAAAGGAAACAAAATTTTTCGCCTCAATGTCTTCTCGAAGTTACTTTGCTCGGACAGCGATCGCTCGCCAACTCTATTCCTAACTGCCAAAGATTCTTTAATGTGCGTAACGTCCACTGTAACACCGGACCTCCGAAATGTTTTCGTCATTATCCACGAAGGCTAGACGCCGGGCTTCCCCATTAACGAAGCCAGAAGGATATCGTTGAGAAACTGACAACAACAACAACAACAACAACAACAGCAACAACAGCAACAAAGGCCTCAAGTCTTTCCATCCCCTGGTTGGATTAGAATTCGTACTTTGATGACTTTTTTTTTTTTTTTGGCTGGGAAGCAGATGCCTGACCTATCCGGCCGTGGCGACCATATTGTAAAAAGTATTTTTACGTGTGCAGCCTATTAGTCCTAAGAAAGTAGGTTATCTCAGCTTTAAGTGCGTGCCCCGGTTGGTCAGAAGAGGTTTTGTAGACACACATTATGTTGAATTTGGAAACTTTCCCGGATACTGGCTTCTCCACCTACTCTTCATCCCATTTACAGGACCTCCAAAATTTACTCGCTCTTATCCGAGAAGGCTAAATATCGGGTTTCCCTCCCCAAGAAGTCAGAGTGCCGTTAAATCAATGAAAAAATCAAAAACCAAAAACAAAAAAGCTGGTTCTATCTTCCCATAGGATTCGAATCCGCGACATACTTTTTTGCCGAGAAGACGGCCAACCACTCGGCTGCAGCAACCCTGTGTGTGTGTGGTGTGTGTGGGAGGGAGGCGGGAGAGACAAATGAATGTGGCTATATGCTAAACCAGTTCTCAAATTGTTTGGGCGTTTGAAAGCGCTCAGTTTCGAGTGCCCGTGACCTCGCCCAGATCACCGTCATCAGCCCATGCCCTACCCACGCCCTTTACTCAAAGTTGTTTTTCAACTTCTGCGATCTCCGACGAGGACAATTTATAGACAATCGCTCAAACAAGACGATGGGGGATAAGCGACATCAAATCCTGTATGTTTATGAATGTTTGTGCTGGGTGAAATGAAAGCCCTTTTATCGCAGCAGTTCTCGGCCTGATTCGGTGTGTTTATCCTTGGCAACTTTTCCAACCTTAGAGATGTTGACACTTTCTGCTAGTATAACACTGACTGACTGAAGACTTTTAGCCTCCTCCCCCCCCCCCCCCCGGGGGCTCTACGGACAACGGAAATGACGACCATTCTTCTCCAATGAGTCATTTTTCAGCTAAGTTACCTCCCTTTGACACGTCAAGCATTGCAAAAAAATAATATAAATAATAATAATAGTAAACATAAAAAAAAAATTAAAAAAAACTCTGATTTTTCACATTACCTGAAACATGGGAAGCAAACACTTATGGGGGGTGGGGGGAGAATTTTTAAAAAAATTTCTCTCAAGGAGCTCAAACTATTCAAACTGGAGACCAGACTGGTGACGTCATACATGCTGAGTGTGGAGCCATGCCCACGAGGGAAAGACACCTAGCCAACGCCGTTCACATGTTCATGATTTCACGAATGAACGAATATCACACTGTCAATATTTCATGACTGCAAGTCTGTTGTATTCTGTCCTTGCTGTAGCTCTCGATTAAGGGGGGGGGGGGCGCGTCCTGGAGGCGATTTTTTTTATTCCTAAAGTTAGCTTATTTTCACCTTTTCCATCGCATTCAACACGTTCAAATTAGAGGAAAACAGTAAAAAAAAGTTGACTTTTTC
>JBCAUA010010295.1:0-27496 GCA_038406235.1 Peronia verruculata | reverse complement strand
TTAGTTAGTTAGTTAGTTAGTTAGTTAGTTAGTTAGTTAGTTAGTTAGTTAGTTAGTTAGTTAGTTAGTTTGTGTGTACATGCGTGGGTGCGTGTGTGAGTGAGTGCGTGCGTGAGGGCATGTGTGTGATTTGTTTATGTTACTGTTACCAATGTTCCAGACCACCACCTGAGGGGTTGGCTGCCAAGATCAAAGATGGTTTGAAGACCTTTGTATCACAGTGGATATACACCAGGCAGAGGGGTGAGTATGGTGTCTTTGATGTTGGACAGTGAACAGTGGAGCATCCCCGTCTGCATCATCAAGAATTTTAAAACTTACTTTCCTGTTGTTTCAATTAGGATGTCTCGTTTGAGTCAGAAATATTTAATTTTCATGTTTCTGTAAATTTTGATCCTCTGCCCAATATCATATCTAGTTATATATCATAAATACTCTAAATGGAAAATTACCTAAAAAAAAAAAGAGGGTTTTTTTGTTGTTGTTGTTGTTTTGTTTGTTTGTTTGTTTGTTTATTTTTTATTTTTTTCTATTAGTATGTGATACTCTGATTTAAAAACAGTTGTTGTTTAATACATTGACCTTTACTTTTACTGTGAGCTGGGCAAGATTTTAGCCAAACATATACTTTGAAAGCAAGAGTGATATTGTAGGTCTGATGTGACAAGTTGTTGTCATGAAATTACTCTGTCGTCATAAAAACATTCTTTTCAGTGCCAGAATCACTGATGTCCTTTCTGTTGTGTCTTTTACTTTAAAATAAGATCTCTTTTTCATATTTGTCATGTACCATTCTCTGAAATGCGTTGTTTCCTCAAAGCTACTAAAGATTTAAGACTGATCTATGATTTCAAAGTGAATACAATACCGTTTGTCCTAGTAGTTGAACAGTTTAGATATACTATCCAGGCTTAATTAGAACAGATATGTTTCATGGTTATTTTCCACAGGTTTCAGATACCCTTCCAGGCTGATGTCTGTTATGTTCATTGGTGCTTGTGTGGTCTATGTGGTAAGTAGCAATGGCAACAGAATACAAGCCAATGGGAGATCGTTGTGCTCAGTCCTATTACTTCCCTTTACCAGGCAAAAGAGGGATTGAACAAGCAGTGTAAAGAGGGAAAAAGTCACTTTTGCGCTCTTTGCTTGAATTATACACCGTGTAAAATTCCAGAAAAATTATGATGTATATTGTTAAAATTTTATCAAATTATTGGGGCAATCAATCTTTCGGATGACAAGAGGTTAAGGGATTCTTTCCTCTTTACACTGCTAGCTCAACACCTCTTTGTCTGGCAATGGGAAGTAATAGGGCTGGTCGAAATGATCTCCCCTTACACAAGTCCCTTTTTTGGGGAGAAAATCTGATTTTCTTTGCATACGTTTTTGTCAGAAGGATAGAACAGTTGAAATTCAATCCGATATCAATTGACAGAAGTAAGTTTGTTTTTAATATATATATTATTATCATTTCCTAGCCCTGTAACACCCAAAATCAGCTTTCAGAGCAAATGATAACTTCCTGAAATAAAGTTTTCATAAATTACTATGAAATTATTTGTGCTGACTAATTATTGATCTGCACTGAATGAGAAAAGGTCTGTGCTATTATTAATTAAATTTATTTTGTCGTGTAGCATATATAACAAGGTCCCAGCCATCAGTTTGTTTGTTTTTTAATCTTTTTTTTTTTTTTTATCATTTTTAACTATGTATCAGACAAATTATTAACTGAAAAATATGGCATGAAATAAGATGTAGATCTAGACTGTCATAATACTCATAAGATAGTTGCCTAGCTGCCCATTTTGAGCCATTCTGAGAAATTATGTTAGCAGTTGTTGCCTAAGATATGTCGGATTAGTTGAGTAATTATACTGACTGTAGTAGTCTGTGATTCTTTAGACCATTGTAGAAAATTGTGGTTACCTGTTGATGTCTTCACTTCCTCAGATCACTGTGGAAATCATGGTGACTGTCGTCACCATATTGGACTCAGTCCTAGATATCATAGGCAGTGAACTGGACGAGGTAGGATGGGATGAACAGCCAGGAGACCCTGATGATCTCATTTTCTATCGAGATACACTTCTGTTGGGATACTATGTGGCACATACAAGTAAAAGTGAGTGGGCCTACATTGATGATTAGTTTGCTTTTACAACACCTCACTCCTGTTGGCAAGAGTTACTCTTTTTATGCTTTCCCCATGTCCCAGAATAGCCCAAGGTATGTTTTACCAATAGCCATGGATAGATAGTCACCATAATGCCTACAGATCAGTCAGGGCTAAACAAGCACCAGATTGCCTTTGGATTACTCAGTCTAACTCTTATTCTACCCCTAACCCTGATTCCTAACCCTTAACTCTTATTGTCATCCTTAAACCAACTCTGACCCAAGCCTTATTGGGATATTTTTAAAATATGAGAAAGTATAGTACCCACGGACCTTTCAGCGCTTGATTGGCTCTGTCGTGACTGTCCATCCAATTCCCTAAGTCTTCCCCGTGGATCTGCCAGTGATGTTGGCACTGTGGTCCATACGAATACGCTATAGTTCACCACTAGAATGAAATTGAGAGATAGAGTAGTCAACTAATCACTTTAATTTCATGTGTGAGAGAGTCAAAAATGGGTCTGATGTAAAATTGTCCATTTACAGAACCATTGGTGTCAATGGACAGGAGATAGGAAATGGATGTGCTTAACTTCATGGTGGAGGGGAGCAGATGTGGGGGTGGGGGAGTGTTATAGCTGCCTACAACTGTTCTGTGTCAAGATAATCATGGTCCATATAAAGTTCCGTGAGCTCATGAGCAGTTATTTAGCCTGAATCTTTAGACCAGTTATGATTCTCGACGTTTCTGCACTCGCGACACCTTACCCAAAAGCTTGAAACCCAGGCGACTATCAGTATCAGCAGCTTGATGTACATCCTAATGTCTATGACTGCACTTGTAGACACACTTACACATTCACACAGGCACATACATTCATAGGCATGCATACAGACGCCCCCCAAAGTCATCAAATGGCTGTGAACTGCTGTTAAGCACGGTTTCTTAACACATTGTTTCTCTGTTGTGACTTGATTTTTCTCAATTTTTTGACTGGAGGATTGTGGATGAAAATGTCTGTGTGAATCTCAGTAAAGTGCTATCTAAAATGTTGAAAGTCATACTGTTTACATACAGAAAAAGTATGTAGGAGCATAAAAAATGTAACAGGTGAGTTGAAGCTTTTACCTAGAGCCACTTCTGTCCAGGCTATTTGACCCCCCTGCCATGACTTCACGACCCCCCTTTGCTCAAGACAAAGCTTCTTTGAAATCTGACTGATTGCACTTGTTTGCATGACATTTGGTCTTTTTAACTGTGTTTTTGGAAGCTTTGCTATATCTGGACACAAATTTGTTGGTCTGACATAGATGTGAAATGTCTCTGGTATCTGCTGACATAAAGTTATCACATAACACTGTTGTTATGTCATTTTTTTTTACCACGATTGTGGACAGCTGAGATAACCACCACTACAGGAGGTTGAAAAGCTTATAAAAACCATAACCATCTGCTGTCCCTGTGCCAGGATAAATCAGGCAGAGCATCAGTAATTATGGAAGCAGCTGAGGACCAAGGGAAAATCTATGTAATAAATGTTCACTTTTCACACGTAGGAGAAAAGAGAACTTTTTGCCTTTCACGACTACTTTGTTTTTCATTTGTTGACATTTACTGATTCAAACCACTGCTTTGGACAACACTGGCATTTCTTTTTCGGGTAGTAAATTGAGGTTTGGATCTAAATCCACGGGTCATAACCGTGAAAATATTTTTTGACAAGTAGACACCGGTTGTTTTGCCCCTTTAGTCATCAGCTCTATTTCAAATGACGTAAGCAATATCTCACCATCAAAGTATGTGTGTTATCAGATTTCTATCAACAAGACAGTATTTTGTGTGAAAAGTTGCTTTTTGTTTTTCTTTTATATTCAAACATTTAATGATTTGTGCTCAGTGTATTAGTTATGGCTGGAGAATGATTTAACAAGATGAAAAGCAGATATAATCAGTTAGGAAGTAAAAGTAAATTGAAGGAAAATAGACTTTCAAGTCCAGCAATGTTCTAGGGCAGATTGGTTTGAGAAAAATTGTTGGTCATTTCCATTCATCAAAGAAACTGTTCACCTTCCTCATTATCTATGTCTGATGTTCACAGTATCATCGATTGTGTCGATTGTACTGGCGCTTCTCATCAGCGTTGTGACCATCATTCACATGATGTCTTCCTTCAGGTAAGCACACAGCTGTAAAAATCTCTACTGCTCAGTCCTCTCCCGCTGTTATAGCAGAAAAAAGGATTTCATGAGTGTTTGAAAGAAGTTCTCAAAAACATTGGAAAAGGTTTTGAAGAAGAGTGACGAAAACTTGATTGTTGTATGCTTATTATTTGAGTTGCGGTGATGTTTCTTGATTCTGCCTTTCTCTGATGCTATCCGTGATAAATCTATCTATGCATACACATGAGTGTGGATATATATTGCATTTATAATGCGTCTCATCAAATTGTGAATGGATTTTCTTCTGAAGGCAGATACAGCTTCTCTTATCCTATGCAACAAATGGCTTGTGAAAATACGCATTATGAGCATAAATTATTACAATGAGTGTCAAGAAGTTGTTTTTTGTTTTTTTCTCATCTGCCTGTAAGTTTAACTACAGGTCTGATCATGTCGACTGTAGTTATAAGAGTCCCATCCGTGAAATGATTGGCTAAATGTTTATATCCGTCCCTCTCAATTTTATCTGTTTCTTTTTTTCTTTTTTGACAGAGGTAACCTTTATGCTCTGTACCGGGGTGACTACAAAATTATCCCACCACCATCCGAGATGAGTGCTGTTTCATTATGTGTAGGTTATAGGTTGAGATATTAATTTTTCACATATTTTTGTATGGAGTTGTATTTCAAGAAGCCCCTTAGATAACAAAATGTACCTAGATCATATTTCACATTTTTCATACCAAGGTCAAGAAAGCCCAAATGAAAAAGATAAAGAAAAAAAAATAATATCTGTGAGAGAGGTGTAATTTAAGACGCAAGCATCCAATGTAGAACTGAGGTAACTTAAATGACACATGTAAAGAAATGATCTTTTAAAGATAAGTTGTCTTAAACCAATAATGGAGTAAATTTTAAACAGTAAAAACATTTACAGGGAAAATTCTATTTAGGTGACATGTCACACTGACCCTGCCATTTAGGAAAGGTAATGTAATTGCAGCTTGTATAAATAGGTTGTGTTTTGAGATTTTGTAACTAGGTTTTTTGTTGGTTTATTTCTAATCCCCCAGGTGGCCAGTATCAAGTATGCAGGTTTCCAGGTTGCCTACATTGTGTGGTGTGAGTAACTTGGCCTTAGCCAGTCAGAGTCACAGCATGAGGCTACTAAACAAATCACCTTTTACATAAAAATCTAATTTTTTCAGATACAACTTTTCACAAAGTTGAAGGACAACCTATTACACAATATCATTCTCTGAAGCAGTGGTTCTCAAAGTTTCTGCACTCGCGACCCTTGTCCAAAAGCTTGGTTTATGTTCAGCTAGTATCAGCAGCTTGATTTCGATTTAAATTTTCTGTGGCTGCATTTGCAGACTCACATACATTGTTCATTCTATGTAGGTCTTTCAGTCTCCTTCTGGAGATTATCTCCATGGTTCTTTGTTTAAAAAAAAAAATCAAAACTTCTTCACTTTTGAACAAACAAACAAAAATAATAATATAATAAAAGAAATACAAACTAAATTTTTAAAAAGCCGATCCTAGAAATGCTTGTTGTCACCTTTGAAAGTAATAATAATAATAGTAAATCATGTCTTAGAAAATCTTGTCTTCACTTTTGCAGAAAAAAAAAAAAATGCCAGCAAACTACCTACCCAGCTCCTCACTTTTCTATTTTTTTATCATCTATTTATTTCTCACATACTGTAACACATTCACACACACACACACACATACTCACAATCATGCAAACAGACACTCCCAATGTCATCTAAGGGCACTGAACCCTAGTAACATAAGCCCTTTTTTTTTAATGCTAAAACACAAGAGCATAAAATATCTAACTGATGACTTGGATTAATTTTTATCCCACACTGCATCTAGCAAAGTCTACGAGCCCCCCCCCCCCACCCCCCACCCTGTGCCAAGGCTCAGCGACCACCAATGGGATTGCGACAAACTGGTTGGGAATCCTTACTCTAAAATCTGAGTTTTGCTAACTATAGTAATTAAAAAAGAGTTTACAAAGATAAATCATCATTTTTGTAAGACAGAATTTTAGGGATAAACGTGTTTTTGTCACAGCAGATTTAGGACTGACATAAAATTTTCATTAAGATAAACATGTAGTGAGTGGGAATCACATGACATTTTTTAATTAGATTTGAACCAGATAGATTACCCTAGCAGATTGTACTTCTCATGTTCTGTATGCAAAATGAACCGAATATGTAATCCATTCACGAGCTGTGTAGATGTAGATCTAGTTTTGCATCTGTAGGCCAGATTATTTTCCACACCACTTTTAGCTCTTGTGATAAGTACCTTTCTTAAAATCAAGCCTTAAGACAGATTGTTTTCCACATATTCAAAATCAAGTGGACATATTATATCATACAACTCAATCTATTGATGTGATTAAGATTTATCTGCATGACGGTAACCGAAGGAAAATTAGAATTTTATTAAATTACTCAGAAATGACTTTCCACAGTATTCCCTGTTGTTTTCAAAGAGAATAAACATTTTGCTAATAACTTAATGTTTTTATTAGTACGAATAGATGACTGGTCTGTAAGAAAACATCCATAGTAAACAACTGCCCCGACCCTTCCCAGGCGAAACATCTGATTCCTTATGTCTTTTTTTTTTTTTTTAAATCTTTTCACAGCTTACATTATCAGTGCTATCATTCTGTTCATCATCTGCATGATCTTGGCTGTATTTATATCTTTGCTGATTTGGGGGATAACAGACTGGCTACTAAACTATGTACTTCAGATATGGTGAGTTTCGAGCAGGCTGACTGACTGTAGACTCATTCTGAATCATTTTTACTTGTATGCCTCACTCCAGTTCAGTGAAAAAAACATAATCAAAGTTTCCAGACTTGTCTAATGGACGGAAGGAGATGACATGAGTGAAATATTGTGATCTGCCTGTTTAAACGTTTGCATGTTTGTTGGTCTGTCTACTACCATTTATTTCTTTGTCACTATGTCCATCCATTTACAATTCATTTGTCCATCTATCTGTTAGTCTTTCTGTTTGTTTGTTTGTGTAACTTTAGGCTTCTGTAACGGTTATGAATGATCACACATGTTTCTCACCAATGAAATATAAGCAACTGACATTACAAAATGGAACATGTAGACCGTATCTCATATTGATGTTCTTTTGATACTTTTTTTGTCAGATAAGAGAAGGCCCGGATTTTCTGTTACTTGGACATTTTTTCTTTGTTTCTAATCCTCTCAGGCCCAGTCTTGTTATTGCTATAGCGCTGCTAATTATACAAAAACTATTGGCCACGTTTGTCTTTTTGCAAGATCGTGGGCAACATTTACGCTTGGACAACAGGTATGTGCATTGAAAAAAAATTTGTTAGCTATGCACCTGTAAATCAATACAAGCCTCGAGCCCATTTTTTTGTATCTCTTAGCGGTCCTTTTAAGTTGCCCCCCAGGAGATCTTAGCTTGTGATGCTGACATAGAGATGCTGACAACCTCTGCTGTGGTTCGACCTGTTTACAAGAAAATGGCTGAGACAGTCTTAATCGGAAAGACTGCAAGGTCTTCAAAAACTTAATTTATGCTATGCACTATCAGTATTTCATGCAGCAAGGCTCTGAATACTGGTTACAGCAATTTTTAGAAGGAAACAGTTCTCAGTTTTCACTCCTTTGAGTAAGGATTCCATGTTGTTTTTTTTTTAAAGAGAAAAAAATAGAGTTCAACCATAACAACTCATTAGATCTAGAAAAAAGAAAGAATGCATGGGTGGGTCCGGCCTTATCTATAATTAATCTTCATATCCTAGACCTTTTACAATATCTTTATCATGAGTGAAAATAAATAATCTTAAATTAATCTTAACTGCACTGTAGAAAAATTTGTGTTAAAATGCTAAAATATTTCCTAGATTTTTTTTTTTGCCAAGACCAAGAAAGGTTTGTACTAAAAAGAATATTGAAAATTCATGTTATTTTTTCTTCCAGACGATTTTACTTCATTTTTACATACTTCATGTTCTTCTACAACATCTTCCTGGGTTTGTTCTCCTGCTTGCTGAGAATTATCAAAGCCATCGTTGTTGGGACCATTTTCTTAGCCAGGCTGGACAACAGCACTTTGCCTCGCAGATTTGAATTCTTTGATCCAGGTTTGTGATGTGATTAGCGCTAAAGATGTCAAGGTACCTATATGATTAAGTGCTTATTTATCATATTTTGCACTAAATTTTCACTTATACAGCTAGTGGTACTGTAACACGGTAGTAACAATATGTGTCCTCAAAGAACATACCGTCATATCTGAAACATGAATATCATGTGTTACCTTACAAACCCTGATGAAAATGCACTGTGGGTCAGATATATCGTGGATATCTCATCAAACTTTGTTGATGTATTGCTACAGCATTGTGTGTGTGTGGGGGGGGGGGGAGAAATGAACAAGCCATACTCTGTGCAAGAACCCAGAAATCTCCAATTTAGAAAAAAAGAAAGAGTCAAAAACGGTGCAATGAAATTGACAGACAAGGAGAAGAGCAGTCAGATGATGCTAGACATGGGAATGATGCAACATTTCATGACATGAAGGAGAATAACCTCATTGGTAAAACAACTCAGTACGCCATCTCTTAGTCATTGTTGCTCCACAAAAAAAAAGCAACCACAGCTCCATATGTCAATGGCACAATCAGGGAACAGTTCTACACCTCTGTGTCAGTGAGTTCTGCCTCCTCTCTGCCACTCTCTTCAGTATCATCCTGGATGGTAATGAGTGATGATTTAGAACATGGGTTCCCAACCGGTGAGTCCCAACCCCTGTAAACCCCAAGGGGATTGCAATGCCGTGGCGAAGGGGATCGTGAAGCCTTGGTTGAAATGCTTGAGATAAAATTAATATAAATCATCAATTAATTTGTTTTGCTCTTACATTGTGTTTTCAGTGTTTCTTTCATTCTCCATAACATGAAATAAAACACAATCTAAGCTGCAGCTGATAGTAGGGGATCACAGGGATTTCAAGCTTTTGAGTAGGGGGTCGCCAGTGTAAAAACATTGGGAACCCTGCTCAGGATAACCAAAGAGGAGCAATCAGAACTATAGAAAGAATCTTGGCAAACCTCAGATTTACCAGCAATATTGATGACTTGGCAGAAGAAAAGAAAGAGCTGTCCAGCACAGTTGAATACCTGGATAAAATTGTCACAGTATATGAAATGAAAATACATGCAAAGAGGACAAACATCAAGGCAAATATGGAAACACATCAGTAAATTATAGTCTTAGCACATGTCTCAGAACTCAAACATGCAAAGCGATCATCAATGATGAAAGATAAAAACCTGAGATCGTAGCATAAGGTTACAGAAAATGACCTCAGTAGCCAGACCAGTCCAGTGTAGACAGATTATGACATAACCACGAAATACACGATCAGACGTTGGCATCCACTGAGTATTTTTCATCTTCCTCTAGTATACAGGGACCTTGAAGGTTGACTGAACTGTGGAGGTAGAAACAGGAACTGGAAATAAGAGGTTACCAATGCATTTTGAGTGTCTCACATTGGGACCACATAACAAACATTGTAATCATCACATAATGCAGGGACCCTCACTAGATGACCTCTAGGGGAGTGAAAGATGTACATTATACAGAGCAAAGTGACCCTCAGGAAAATTTCTTGCAAACTGTGAAAAGAAGACTCAAATGGCATAACCATATAAAAAAATCTAATGACATTGCTGAAATCTATCTTATAGTGAACCGGTAATGAGAAGTGAAAAAGAAGTGGACAGTGGAAAAGATGGATCAAGCAAAATCCAGTAATGGACAAAGAAAACCGGGCCCAAAGGATTAAGAAAAGAGACAAGTTGTATAAATTTTGATGAGATCTGCATGAATTTTCACTATTTTATTACATAGCAATTTCAAGAGATAAAACTGAGTCAGCAGTATAATTTATTAGGATCAGCTACTACTGACTTGTTTGTTCAGATGAGAGAAACTTTCTTTCCCTCATGAAAATTTGTCTCCATTGTCACATATAGGTCATTATGATAGCACCTTCTCAATAAACGGCTGGAAGTCTTGGGCATATCACTTACATTGCCACCACTACAAATACATTGTAATTTCTGATAACAGTCCATCATTTTGCCTTTCAGGTTTTACTGCCTACAAAGGTTATATCCACATGGAGAATGCACACACTCACCCAGTGGTACTGGTCTTCATTCGACTGTTGATGTCTCTCAGCCAGTCACGCAAAAATGAGTCCAATGGAAATGTCCATATTCCAATGGAAACTTTCAAAAAAATAAGCAGTGCTAATAGTGAGTTACTTGTGTATTTTACTCTCCATGTTGATTTCATTTATTAAAGAGTAATTATTCGTAACCTGAGGTATGTGGTTTACATAGATTAGTGATTTTTTTTCCCATTTGATAAAGAGAATTAAATGTACTTAGATATCAATTCAGACTTATATTGTTGTCTATCATTTATTGCTTCAACTAGTTCAAGTGTATGGCTTATACAAGCCAAAGACACAAACTAATGAAAAAAGGTTCCCTTTCAGGTTTCAGTAGACCAATACGTACTTTGAAATGCATATGTGTTTCAGTTTCAGTTAACTTTAATTCTCTTCGGAGATGATCAACTTTGTTTCATAATTATGTACATGAATTTGGACCAGGAGGTCTTGATAACAACAAAATGAAGATAATTGATGATGGTCGTTAACTTTTAGCATATTTTATTTGTCTTTTGAATACATTAAGCACCACTATATCAAACACTAGCAGTGAAATCACGCACAGTATCATTGCTGTGGTTACATTATCAAAATTCAACCATATTTCAAGTATTCCGACTTTTTATATATGTATTACAAATATATCTGAGTGGTATAGTGCAAGGTATCTCTTTATTTCAAGCAGTAATCAGTTATTTGATAGTCATTATTGGCAGCTTGTTCATTGCAAATAAACACTTTTTTTTAACACAATCACGTTATCAAGTAAAAAAAAAAATCTTTTAATTTTAAATAAAGAATCTTAAAGTGTACTGGGTTGAACAATTTTTTTAAATACTGTAAGAGTCCCAAACACATTGGTTGGAGTCAAAATTCCATAAAATAGTTTACTCATTAACTACAAAGACAGAGAAGCATCCAATGATCAGCGGTATTTTGTATTACCAGATGTTACAGAGACAAAGAAAGCGAGGCCCGTCAATATAGCTGCCAGGTTTAACTGGCAAGTGACATACACCCTGCTGCTGAACCCCACAGTAAGTATATAAAGTGCAGAAAGTATAGACCAGACTAACAAGGGACGCAGTGGCTCAATGGGTATGGTGTCTGCTCATGGAGAAAACAGGCCGGGATCGACTCACGGGTTCTGCATCAGGGGATGACAGGACACGAAGATCGAAAACCGGCATTTTTTCAGTGATTCAATGGTCCTCTGGCTTCCTGTGGGTAGGGAAGCCCGACATCTAGCCTTCTCAGATAAGGGCGAATATATTTCGCAGGTCCCTTGTGTACGATATGCACGTTAAAGAACCTTTGGCAGTTCAAAATCGATAGAAGAGTAGGCCTGAGTGCCGCTGTGGGGGCAAAATTTCCAAATTCCAAATTTCTACCCACAAAATTTCTCAGCAAAAATTGGCAACTTCTAAAAAGCCGAGATAATCCTATCTCTTAGGATTGAAAGGCTTAAGAAAACAACCAGACCAACAGCTTATACTGAACTAATCACACTTAGTAAATTAAATACCATAGGTACATTGTTTAATTTTCAGATATGAAACAAAGATATTCTTTTCATTATTATATTAATTGTGCTGGAAACTGAAGCTGAGCATTAGCTACATGATAAGTGTGGCCTCAGTTCGGGGAGATGGCCCAGGCTGCTGATACTGTCTTTTTGAATTTCTGTCGTAAAGCAAACTAGGTCATTATGTTTCATTTGCAATAAGTCAGTGCTTCAAAGAGAGTTCCTGTTTATTCCTAATTTCATATTGTGGACCCATAATCCTTAGTCAGCATTTTTTGTTCATAAGAATCATGCCCTGGTCTTTTGTAGTTCCTTTTTGCTTCACGTGTATCACTCCCATATAATGCATCACCTACCTCTAGATGTAGAAGAGAGATCAAGTGATAAAGCCAACAGGAATGAAGAGATATAATATTTCAGAAGTCTATGCAGGTCATAACTCTTGTCTCCTGATATTAAAAGTTCCTAAATGCCTTTTTATGCCAATCCTCAGGTGAGAATATACAGAAAAGGTTTCATCCAAGCCATGAAGAAAGCCCAGAAAGAGGGGATTAAAATTCCCATCAGCGATCGCCCATTCACAGATCTCGACCTTGTCAAAACTGAAGAAGAGCGAGAGAAAGAACGAGAGAAAGAGATAATGGAACTTCAGAAGGAAAGCCATAACCTAAACGGAGGTTTGGCATCAATAGCAATGGGCAGAGAATTGAACAGAGACAACACAATAGTGGAGGAAAAGCCACAGAAACACAGCTGGTTTGGACTTAGAAAGAACAGAAATTCCTCAGCTACAAATTCGGAGGACAAATCAGAACTTGACACCGATTATCACCCATTAACAGATGATGATATTAACTTGGAAAGCAAAACTGAGATAGAAAATCCTTGTTCAAATGGTGAGGATGAGAAGGAGGAAGAATCATCAACAAACCCAGAAATGAATAATGAATATTTCAACGTGAAGGTGTGACATTCATGTGTAATGGTGTCTTTCAAACTGTGGCCTTATATGAAAAAAACCCCTATGCCTCAGATGACAGTCAATGATACTGTGCACTTTTTTTTTTACTGTGCAAAATTACATAGCAGTACTTTAAACTATACTGAAACATAGGTATGGCATTATCTTAGGAGAAAACTATCAAATACATGTTCAATGGAGTGGATTCAAACAGTTTTGCCCCATCTTTCCTAACTGTATCAGTGTGATTAGCTTCAGAACCTTCTGATCTGTTTAAGAATGACAGATGGAGCCTCTTATTGTTTGTAAACAATATGAATGCTGATCTTTTTTATCCTTTCATGACAAAAGGTCTCTGGTTGTATTTCAATGTGCTCTGTTTTCCTCTGTTTTACTTCCCAAGAATGAAGGAGTATTTGTAAAAATAAATAGTTTTTGTTAATTTTTAAGCTACAATGTCTAAGTTGAAATCAAAAACTTGCATATGTATATAAATTCTAAATCAGAAATAAATAATCTTCTTAAACATGTCCACTTTACCTGTCCTCTTTACATGCTCCCTCCCACCATTAACTAGATCACAAACTAGATCTAGATGACTTGGAAAGATGATACTTATTTTCTTAGTCATGATAGTACAATTCATGATTATAGAAAATCTTCCATGAAATTGTCTTATGACTTTACTTTGGAGAAAACATGGCTTTTTAAAAAAACAACTTTTGAGTTCTTGCCATTTAGGTCTAAGACTTAGATCTAAAAATGCCAAGTATATGACTTAGATCCCGGTTAGTTGAGTAAATTGAATACACTGACTATATTAGACTTTGAAATGAATACTCAGTCTGGATGTCTTTTTATTAATGAATTCTTTTGTTTAGACCCAGAGTTCAGATTATTCACAGTACTCATCATCTCTTGTCGGTGATTGCTGTATGTGCTTCAACTCTCAGTTATTTGATGCATAAGTCATCCATTAACATCACTGATAACAGGTGTGCTCTGCCAGAGAAGGTAGACTTGCTATCTATCACTCTTCCTTATAAAACACAATTTGTATTAGTAAGAAAGATATTTTGGAAAATTTCTACATTGTATAACTGAACATGATTTATAATATTATAGCCTTACAGTTTAGAAGCACTTGTTTACACATACATTTTAGAAAAGTTTTATATGCTATATTGTTGACAGGACATTGATACTGACTTACATTTTTTTTAAAAATTTTTTATCTATATTATTTCAATAGGTTCTGAAAGATATCCCTATACCTTTTTCTTAACCAATGATGACTGGCTCTTTTTTTATCTATTTATTTATTTTTTTTTACCTTTTGTATAGTAAATCTTTCTACCTCCACTGTGTATATTGAGAAATATAAATAGCTTTATACATACAATGTACTATACTACAAAACTCGTTGTACAAAGGATAGTTGGTGGAAAATCATGGTTTCATGTTGTAACAACAACCAAAAAAAAAAGAAAAATGACAATCAGTAAATTACAAATTAAAGAAAGGAGACAATATTTATTTTGTAGTTATGAATAATATTTTCACAGTTTTGCTCATGTATATATTTATTTTTCCAAATCAATATTAGTCAATGACTTTGAGCAACATAATTATAATGTAAATATTCCCCATTAAAACAATGAATACTCCCCGTTATATGACTAAGGACTCCAATAGGTGGGTTGATATCTTTCCAATGTAGAGGGAAATTGCTGTAACTACTATAAAATGTAATGTAAGCATGATGAATTTGCAAGCACACTACTGCAGAACTGTTGGCAGAATTCCATAGGAAATAAAGGCTGATGGCTTCATCCCTTTGTAGATAGAGTAGGGAAAAGTAGAGTAGGAGATAGGGACAATAGGGACCTGTACATACCAAGCAAAAAGGGAGACTAAAACAACACAGCGACTCTCTCAGACCCCCAGACCCTCATGTTGGAAGATCTTTAACAGCTTTTTTTTTATTTTTAAGGCACGATTAATTATTACAGTGGTCTCCGCCTAAGAACCCTCCACCTAAAAGCCCGGTCCGCCTAAGAACCCGCCTCTGCTGCGAAACCGAAATTTTCCTCTATAATTTACCCCACTAAGAACCCGATCTGGATGCTCCCAAATAAAAAAAATCCGTCTAAGAGCCCGGTGTCCGATCAAGACACCCGCATACTTATGGAGTAATTCCACATCATACTGTCCACTTGAGAGAAACGCACAGTGCTAGATGTGCAGTAACATGGGAGCGGGGTGGCAGGTAGACAAAGGAGAGGAAGTGACGGTTGATGTATGGCTGCATATTCAGGCCACATTGTTGACTAACCCGTAACCATTTCTTTGTTTGACAACATGTGGGACAGCACTTGTGATTGGCTTTGTAGATAAGGAGGTGTAAGTTTAGCCTCCTGATTGGTCAGCTGTTTTGCTCCTTCAGTCGTCTGTAAACACTTGAGTCCCTCGTGCGAGTATCCGCGGGGTAGCATAGCAATATCATGTTTTCAACAGTGATACCGTTATGTGAAAACTCGCACGGCGTTTAAGTGCTAGGCGGTATTGATGTAATTATGTGCTAAAAAGATCAGGAATTGCTACAACTAATTATAACACACACACAAGGAAGAAGGCTGTGCTTATCTGCATAGATAGGTCTTTAACTAACGGTAACAATCAATTAATTATAGTTGTCAAGACAATCTGTGGTCATATGGGTTGCGTAACTTTTCAATTCGCCTAAGAACCTGTCCGCCTAAGAGCCCGCTTTTTTTTTGTCTCCCAACGACCGGGTTCTTAGGCGGAGACCACTGTATTATTAGTTGGTTTTAATTTTCTCCTTTTTTTATTTTCAAAAGGAAAGATAGAAGTTTTTTAGACAGGATTATTATTATTATTTTTAACAGGATTTTTTTTTAAACAAAGAACCGTCGAGATAATCTCCATCAGAAGGTTGAAAGACATAGGCTATATAGAACGTTACGGTAGGATTCCCATCCCATGTTTCCCCCGCATCCCTCGCACCATTTGTTTGTATCTAAAAGTTCTGAAAGAAAACATCTCTAAATTTTTCAGTGAAATCTGTTATTTATTATCAGACTGGTAATTTTTAAGCTTATTCATTACATATCTAAAATATTCATGTTAAAAGTTTAGAACTGATGGATAAGTAGAATTTAGAGTATGCTTTTGCCGTGTAGTCATAAGGGAGTATTTAACTTCATATTATTATGACATGGGCAAAATAATGAAATTGGTCATGTATCAGAATCGAAAATTTATTTCAAAGGCAAATTTAATAAAAACTGAACATTTTTAGAAAGGCCCTTTCAAACAAGACTAGGAACCAATAGCATCTATCATTTCATCCTGGATTTAGGTAAAAAATGTAAAATGTATTTTTACTGAGTCCTGTAAAATCTGATGTCTTGACACATGGTTGATTTTATCACGTTGCCACCAATATCAAAATATCACTACAGAGAGACATACAGCATTCAAAGTCAGTACGTAATTCCATTCCCTTGATTTCATTGTTTGAAATATTTTTTTGTTTTTCAAATTTGTGTTCACTCTGCCATATTTCCAGTAGAAGGCTAGCTTGTACTGCCTGTGCCTTCCTCTTCCGAAAGAACTAAGATTTAAGTAATAATAATAAGAATAATATAGAAAAAAATGATTGTACATCCAAAGTTTTGATGTCCTCCAATCAAAGCACACGTATTATGTAATAACAGGGTATATAATGAAAAATGTCAGCTTCCTCAAAAATTAAATCTAATCACTAAGACCTTTAACATTTCCAGCTTGCATTTGAATTGCACAGCGGCTGCTTTAAACAAAAAGTATCAATGCTCACTGCTCATGAGACCTCTTTCTTTCTTTTTTCTTTTTTTTTTTTTCTTTTTTTTTTCTTTTTTTATTTCTTTTTTTAAATGAATGGCCTTATTACTTTTTGACTTGCTCATTCTACAAATCAGTGATGGATCGTCACTGACACTGCCTTGTGTTTTATTTTGTACTTAAGACAGTGACACAATAAACTGTTCATATAATAACATGTATGTGTGGCTGAAGATTTCATGAGCCTGTGTATATTGTTATTTGATTTTGTTTGAATTTATTTATATGAAGCCTGTTAATTCTCCAACTTTCAGTTTGTGCAAGAAGTGGCTAGATAGAACAAAGCAGCCCAGGAAACTCTGACGTTTTTTGGGTTAAGTTTGGCTAGATGGTGACATCTTCAAGACATGAGGTTGCTAACGTTTTATTGGAGAGGATAACAAAAAGAATAAAATTAAATCTCTTGCAGGTTACGTCACATCGTTGGAGGATGTTAGACATCCTACACCAAGAAGTCAGTACACCATTGAGCTAGTGAAAAAAAAAAATCAGAAAAAGAAATTAACAGGAGAGATGATCATCGGTCTTGTAGATCTCACTGTGACATGCTAAATTCCTAGACTATATTAATTAATTAGTGTAGAAGGTAGGTGGATAAAATGCTTTGAATTGCCTACCTCACTTTGCAAACTGAAACTGAAGCGCTCAGAACTGAACTAGAAATAACCTAAGTCACATTTCATGTATTTAGAGCCAAGGTAGTGAAAGTCCATTTGAAAAAGGGTATAAACCAATGAAAGTTTAACAATTAAAATTGAAGATACAAACATCAAAATGTCTTAAAATGTATAACTGGAGTAAGTGCAGTGGAGATATCAGGAAGGAAAAAAAAATGTATTTCGACACAAATTCGTCGCCCAATATTTAACTGTTCTATCTACAACAGTTTCATGATGGGGGTAGGGCAATATAATTCTAGGACAATGAATTGCCCCAAGAAGGATATAGATCTAAGTTCTTTTGGTCCATTTTTTTAAATATCGGGGAGCGAGTATGAGAAATCTGTAAATACATTTTTATTCATGTTTGAAGATCCTCTTGTTTCTCTCTATCTTAAAGTGTTTTATTAGATTTTTGTTTCATTTGTTCACTTCATGAATTTTATATACAAGAATGTCAAGAATAAAATTCACAGCATGACATAAATAGTAAAGAATACAATATAAATGCTAAAGAGAGAAATGTTGCTGATATGGCAACAGTTTATTCATATTTATTTCTTTGTTAAACTCCAAAACATATTGTAGATATGACATACATGTATACTGGTCAGATACATACAGTGACATCCCAGATTTGCCGAGTAGAAATGTAAATGGTACTTAATATTGACATTCCAGTTTTGAACCAAATGGAGTTTTTGATTTAGTCTCCTGTATTTTGGCCTGTCTGACACAAGACGTTGCTGGTGATGTCACGAAAGTTTTAATTCCTTTTTGTAGGGAATTGAAGGGCAATGCTAAACTTGTAAATTATGATAGGATGCATGATGAAAAAAAAAGGGGGGGGGGGAATTTGACTTTGTACCATTCACATTTCCACTGGCCATCCATGGCATAATATATATTATGCATTTCGATCAGTGAAGAATGATAGCACATTTTCAGAATCTGATCAAATTAATTCTTTTATTGGAGGAGGTGATCAAATCATGTTGTTGTTTTTCAGTAGTTTACCATCTGACATAAGTATGCTAGTTTGAAAAATAACTCACTTGCCACCTCTTATATTTTTATGTCAACCAATCAGAATGTAGGAATACGTTTAAAACTTGATTTCCTCCAAATTTCAGTTGTTTTTTTTTCTCAATGTTTTATTTTCCCTTTGTTCATTTTTTTTTTTCTCATAATTTTTTTTTTCTTTCAAATACAATTCAAAAAGTTGAAATCAAAATCATTTAGATGTAGACCTCATTTACTGTCAAAATAATACACTGTGCTAAAATTTCATGGTTTCATGGTATACTTTACTAGGCTAGCACTAGCATAGATTCATATAGCAACACAGACATTCTTTTGCTATTCACACTATTGTCGTCACGATTGTTATCATAGTCATCTTAAGAGATACTGATAATTATGATATCAGCTGTCATAACAATTTTTTTTTCTTAAACCTTTCAATCATAACAAATTTAAGAAATGATATTTGTCCATGAACATGACATCAACAGTAACAAATTTGAGATGTGACATGTTTTTATCACCAAACTGAACTTTGAATGCCAAATTGTCTTAAGTGCCACTGCCTTCGTTTTGATAAAATTGCATTAGTGTTATGAAAATAAAAACACGTTTTTGTACAAAAATAAACTTGATCCCCATTACTGACATTGCCGTTATTCACTTAATGGGAGATCGTTTCGCAGATTATCTGCTTTTTCCAAAAGAGGGACTTGTGTAAGGGGAGATCATTTTGACCAAACTGTTATTTCGCTTTGCCAGATGAAAGAGCTGCTGAGCAGGCAGTGTAAAGAAGAAAAAAAATCCTTTTACTGCTTGCCATTCGAAAAACTGATCGCCAAAAATTTGACAAAATTATAACAATAAGAAGAAAACATTCACTTTACATTTGTCTCAAGTAAAGGGCGCAAAAGTGATTTCCCCCCCCCCCCCCCAATCTTTACACTACTTGTTCAATCCCTCTTTTGTCTGGTAAAGGGAAGTACAATGATCTCCCATCTGAGTTTGGCTCTAAAGAGTTGAATTGCAATTTTTTCCCAATAATGACACTGGGAATTTAAATAATTAAGCTGTCAAGAATGGAAATGTGGTATGAACTACATGCAGCAAAACAGATTCAAGCAATAACATTTGTCACAGACAGTGGTGTCAACACATTACAAGTTCAAGAAAAAAATATGTTGCAACAGTAGGATATCAACAATCACCATAAATTCTAAAATGGTATTCCGCCACAAACTTACCGGTAAACATTTTTTCCCTTTTTTTCATGGAGACGGTTTCTCGCTGGCCATATTTCCCCTCTATATCAGACACAAAGATTGTCAAAACAAGTAGCCTAAATGTATCACAAAGAAGGAACAAAAATCAGTTTGCCCTTTTTATCTGCAATGGACACCATCAAATAGTCCTGAAAATGATTTGCTGTGATGGAACGGTGTCTTTTTAGATACAATTTCCAATTATGTTTAAATTTTCCAATGTTTGACATTTCTAGTAGAAAACATGAAATGAATGAATTTAATCCTAGAACTGTCAAGAGGCCGATTTGCTCAAAGACTCAAGCATTGTTATTCATGTTGGAATTAGATTTTTAAAACAACAACAACAACAACAAAAACATACAACATAGACTATTATAATCTTGAACAGTCATTTATTGCATGAACCTTGAATTTCTGAACATGAACAACTTTCATTATAGGAAACATTGGCATCACTACAGTCTCTGCTGACAGTATTAAGGTTAAAGAGTGACTACAAGGTATTCTCACCATCAGAACTGGTTCATATTATTTTCTAAGCATTCTACACGGGAAATGATCCTAATCTTTATTAATTTTCTCGTTCACATCAAAAATCGGAGATGGTGTGGCAGATTGTCTGTCCCTCCCAAAATAGAGGGACTCGTGTAAAGAGAGATCATTTTGACCAATCCTGTTACTTCCCTTTGTCCGACAGCAAGCAGTGTAAAGAGGGAAAAAATCCTTATACTTCTAGTCATTCCAAAGATTGGCCACTATGGGACGCGCCGTAATTATGTAATTAGCTCTGTTTGTAAAATCATTTACAGACAATGAAGATCTAACTACAAGCATAAAGAAAAGCCAAAAAAGTCAAAATCCAAAGTTTGACGTGTTCGCCCCTATGCGACGGGACCGACGACTTGTTCAATCCCTCTTTTGTCTGATAAAGGGAAGTAATAGGATTCAGCACAACGATCTCCCATTCTAGAGAGAATACTGCTGACATTGTCTTGTGTAAGCAGAAAACAGCTATACGTGGATCAATGCGAGCCCTAGGAAAAAAGAACTGCAGTTTTTCTGTAGTTTCTCTCCATTCAGATCAAACTTGAATTCGACATCGATTCAAAAATTATAAGTATTGCGAGTATTTCCCGTGACGTTATTTATTCTTTATTTATTTATCTGTTTCTTTATTTGTTTCTTTATTTATTCATGCATTTTTGTTTATTGTTTAATTGATGTACTAATTTGATTTATTTTTTTCAATTCTCTCCTTCGTTCTTTGTCCAATTATGCATTCAGTCATTCAATCCGTCATTCAGTCAAACGCTCAGTCAGACAGTCACTTGTTAGATTTTACATATAAATTTTGGATATAGTTTGATCATGTAAATCAGAGATCAAAAGAGTAATAAATGCCCGAATACACTGGTCTTGAACAACACTAAAACAACGTAGAAATGAACATCATAATATACACACATGGTAACAAATCCGACAGGCCTGATCCTGCCTACAGAATGACAGATCCCGCCCACAAAATGACAAACCCCGCCCATAAAGCTCGCACTTCTTTTCTGATGGTGCGTTGGTTTGATCACAAACGAAACCTGTGACAGATCAAGTCATTAAAAAAAGAAAAAATAGCATGTCAATGTGATTGCTGGCTAGGAAATTTGGAGTTTTACTTGCATTCACTTTGTTCTTCCATTCTCTATATCTTTTGTTCACACATTCATTCACTCACTCGATGAAAGATCTACCCATTCAATCTGCCTGTCAATCAAGAATCAATGGATCAATCAAAAGCCCTAAATGAACAAACTAATCGATCAGTTAATAAGAATGAAAATTATAAGGCCATATTACAGTGAGAATGAAATCAATCTGATCTTCGAGCAGGAAGGACAGCGCAGCGAGGAATTCATGTAGCAATTCACAATACTGAATAAATAAAAATTAATGAAAAATGATGCTTTCGCTATTACAATGAGAGCAACACCTGACCCAGAATAAGTCCAAAGTCGTAGGAGCCAAATGTAAGAACCTGTTAAGCAATTCTGCAAACTTCAGTTATCATAGGTATGATATCGCTAGACCAATGGAAAGGTTGCGTTCTATTTTAATACCTTTAAAACTTCTTCTGACTGTTATCTCGAATCAAAAGGTTAGGCCTATCACTGAATTTTCACGAGTTTTCATGACCTCATAATGCCAACTCCATACAATTCACACAGGGTACCAACCTATGGCTTTAAAATGGATTTGTCAACGATAATTCATATGTCAACGCTAAAAAATATATCAATTCTATATAAGTATTAAGAAAAACGAAAACTGATGAACAAACAAGCAACAACTAAAAAAAAAAAAAAAATCTCCTAAAATGAAAATCACATTTCAGCCAGCAAACAATAATATATTATGCAAAAGTCAGTTGGTCATTTCATTTTCATCGTTTACAGCTCACTGTAGATGATTTTGTTTCCTTCGAGTGAGAAAGTCAATCAACACTACACTTTTATTTCCATAATTTTCTCTTTTGCAGCTCCTTTAGATCAAAGCTAAACAAAAATAAAGTGTCGATGTGGACGACGAGAGATTTGAGTATGGCTCAAAGTATGGCTATGATATGCCTTTGTCCAATGCTTAGATCTAAAGGAAGTTACGCACGGAAAGCAGGTCATCTCAAAACTCCGGATTTACTAATCGGGAAAGGATTTCGAGAATCGATCATCGCGATTGAAGACTGCTAGCAGGCCTAATTTTGTTTTGTTTAATTGTTTGTTGGTTTTTGTTTCAGGTTTTTCTTTATTACCGCAGGACACCGTATTATTATAAGAAAAGAAAGTGGTTTTAGGAAAAAAAGCTATTAATGGCATAAAATCATAAATAATTATGTACAATCGTTGTAAGCCTATACGCACAGCCTAAGCCGCAACCTGCTCCTTCGACTATCTGTCAGTATCACAATGGACATACGATAATTATGATAACACATTCATGTTACAACAAACGCAATCGGCTTAGATCACATTGCTATAGCCGCAGTATTAGGTGACCATACCTTTCATTCACACATACAATTTCTCTCTAACTAAAGAATAATAAATCTGGTCTTTACTATTTAATTGATTGACACATTCGTTCATTCCGCCACTGGATTTCTCTCATTAAATCAGGAACAGCCCATTTTGGACCCTATATAGTTGATTTTTTGAACTTCTTTGTCTTTAAGCTGGGACCGTTATGTCCCAGGCTTTGTTATTCTGAGACAGTTCTGTTCTTTCTCTACCGAACTCTCCTCTTAAATGAAAAACAGAATTAAAAACAGAGTTCATCAAATGTATGAGTCTCCAATTACTGAGGAACAGCACAGTATCAGTCATATAATTGAAATGAACACATTTAATTAACTCAAGGTACGTTTCTCTATTACTCCGTCCTGGCCCAATCTCACAGAGATCCGAATAATTGTAAGTGATAACTAAGGTCACCCATTAATCAGATTCCTTTATCTGTTATGATAATTATACCCATTCTCTTCACTGGCTCGCCATGTCAAAGCGATTCTTCACAGCCGAATACACCGCTCATTCATATAATATGCTGGTTCTCCGCATTATTCTCTTCCAACTGTGAAGAAGAGGAAAATGAAATGTCCGGCTATGTATATTTTATAATACAATGTATAAATTAATAAAGTGCTTTGATCTTGTCAAAAATTGTGCTGAAAGGAACAGCACAAGGAATGCAGAAAAGAAGTAGGCAAGAAAAAACAAAACAAAAACAAGATGGACAACATCCAGGAGTGAACTGAAAGAAATCGCTAGCAAAGATCCAGCACCTGGCAGGCAACGAGGGAGTAGGTAGGTGGAGATATTTGGTGCGTCACCCCCCCCAAAAGGCACTTGGTGACTCCAGACAGAGTAAAAATGCAGAAATCAAGACATTTTTGGGATATGATTTGTCTCTGTCAGCATCTTCCTAAAGCTCAGACTCAGCGCCAATCCACATCTTCACGTACTCCCAGCTTCCAACCATTAGGACTCTCTCACAAGCGAGTACTCCTGTCGTGTGCAAAGTCTTTCTTTGTCTCTTCCCCTTCGGTCACAGGTGTCACTGCTGTGGCTGTAGAGCGTCCATCTTCCTCATCCCCAGGAGTAATGTTCACCTCAGTCCGCAGGCTGGAGTTCTGCTTAGGCTTTGTGGACCAGCTTTTGCCACAGATGGCCTCTGTGAAAGCTGCCACACTCACATGATTGACAGCATTGACTCCAGATCTGCAGCGGTCACTAGAATGGAGAAGAAAGGACATACGTTGGCAGATGAGCCTTACCTTTGTCCATGGAAAACAGACATATATTTTGTGTAACAACAAGAAGCTAACAATCATCTAATTGATGAGAACTTTTAGTGAACGTAGAAACAAACAGCATGATCTTTTCTAGCCCACACGCATTGAAAAGCTAGGGAAGTATTCTATTTTGCAGCACTACGATATTTCATCTTTCTTTTTACAATCCCATCATAGGCGTTAGGTTAAACTGGATAGCTTGTACATACAGATTCCGGCTTTGGATAGTTCCACTGATGTATTACAAAGCGGTGGTTACTATTATTGTCGGAGATAGATGTATATGTTTTACAGGAAAATGGCATTACTTTTTGGAGAGATTTTTACATGGTGTAGAACCACCAGGATCTTATCCACTAACACCAGATTATAATATCTATTCTTTCAGAGTTCTTGTGCGTTTCTGTCTAGGTGTAGTCTGTACTTACAGTAACCATTCCACGGCGAAGAGAAGAGCTACCTCCTTTAGCGGAACGTTGATGGATGTCAATACGATAACCAGTGTGACGATGGAGGCGCTGGGCACTGGCGGGATGGCCAGAGACAGTACTGACGTCAGGGCGCTGGACACAAGGTGGACAGGATTAGTCAGAGAGCTGGCAGTAGCATGGAGGTGAGTGGTTGTGATAGATAGTTGTGATACACGACACATAATGGATGGAGGGATGGATGGATGGATGGAATGATGGATGGATGAATGGACTGATGGATGGAGGGAGGGAGGGAGGGAGGGAGGTGTGAGAGAAGGAAGGAGGAGGGAGGAAGGCAGAGGGAAAGAGGGAGGGGGAAAGAGATAAAAGGAAGGAAGAAGGGAGAGAGAAAGGAAGAAAGGAGTGGATGGAGGAGAGGGACAGGGTAGGAAGAGTTGCTGCAGAGGAAGATAAACAGTGAAGAATGAAAAGATGAGGGGTAGAATATTGTACAGAATATTGTAGAGCAAGATGAAGAACGGTTTCACTGGGAAAGAATGTCAACGACGTGATTAAGATAGAGTTGTAGGAATCAAAAGGTGAGACAGGAAGAGAAAGAGAGACAGCAACGAGGAAGATCAGAACAGTGACTAAAGGTTACATCATACAATCACACAAGCACTGTCACAATATAACAGAAGCAGTGAAGTAACTCATTCAAATACATGTATAAAAAGAGTTAATGACAGAGTGAAGACACACACACAGAGAGAGAGAGAGAGAGAGAGAGAGAGAGAGTGTGTGTGTGTGTGCGTATGTGTGTATGTATGTATGTATGTATATATATGCACCTGCTAGAAGAAACACCAGCTTTAGCAGCTTGCTACTCATCCATTGCCTTGACATGATCGAACCATTCAATAACATGCCAAACACTTAACAAATCTTTTCCAATCCCTTTTTTCTGAATAAAGTGCAGAAAAAAAAAAAAAAGGAAATCAAACTAAACTTTCTTTTACAAGTTTCTATTTTTATTTATGGACTTTGGTTTAAAAAGCGACAGATCTTTTCTTTTCTTTTTGACCAGCTCAAAGGATCAGAAAAGCGTTCGTTCATCATTATGTGCATATTGTAACAGCTGATTGGAATTTACAAACATAAGTAACAAATACACGCAACTTAACGTTACCAGTTCAATCTGCAAATAAACATATGGACAGCTCTGGTACATCTGGTCCCTATGATTGTAAGATCAAGATAATGGATATGCATACCTTAAAGAACTTTGACTAGAATACGGTGACCTTTTATTTACATCTTTGTAGGTGCTGTATCGGCTGTATTTGCCATAGCCACTGACCGCACAGCTCAGCTTCAAGTAAGAGGGTTTGTGGTTCGGATCTACTGGGGATGGGGGGTCAGATCTGTGGGAGAGGACAGCAAAAGTGGTGAGACATCTGGCAACAAGACAGATGGATGGGTGGAAGGATGGATGGATCCATGAATGCATGGATGGATGGATGGATGGATGGATGGAGGTAAATATGTCATCTATATGGGTCTACAGGTTAAATGACAAAAATTTGTCAATTTACACAAATACTGACAATGTATCACCGTAAACATAAACAATGTTATACACAAATAAGACAAATTGATCCAAAAAGGTGCGTCTAATGAAATGTAAAATTATATCATGTAATGTCAAGTAAATATCAAATTATATCATGCCAATACTAATCTGTATTATCTTTCAATAGACTAAAAATAAGAAAATAAACAAACACCAAAGGCCTTACCTTGACTTGGAGGTGGGGCTGCTGTGGGGGACGTTATTCTCTTTGTTACTCTGGGCCTCTCTGAGTGGTGTTTTTCTCAACCGGACACTGTCAATCTCATTTGGGAGCCGCCCTTCGGCTGAGTTAAGCAGCGAATGGGGGACCACCACTTGCTTGGAGCCGCCCGAGTGGCTGACGCCACTGATGAGAGAGGGTTCACTGGCTGTGAAAGACAGCAATCAAACAACGGCAAATTAGGATAAAGTCAGAATGTTATAAACAATTTGTGGATACTGGAAGCAGAAAGGCTGATTTTCCTTAATGTGGTCTTCCAAATCTCAGAACTTACAAAACTGGAATCTTTTTTTCAAATAATATGAGAAGGAGACACTGAGGGAGAGAAGGGACAGATGGATGATTGGATGGATGGATGGATAAATGAGTGGATGGATGGATGGATGATGAGTAGCTGCATGAGTGGATGGATGGATGGAGGATTGACTGAGTGGGTGAATGAATAAATGCTTGAGTAGATGGATGGATGGAAGATATGGAAATGAAACGAAATAAAAAGCATTGTGACAAAACAAAAGCTACAGGCTCTGACATCTGCCTGTGAGTCAGGAGAAGATCAAAAAAGTGAAATTTGGTATTGATGTCACAGGTAGTATAAACTATTGTCAACTGGTGTGAATGCACAAACTGAGAAAGAGGGAAACACACAATCAGTAAACTGTCTTGTGGCACATCAGTGATTGTCTGTAGGACATGTTTAGAGAAAGAGAAAGAAAGAGAGAGAGAGATAGATAGAAAGAGAGATGAGTGAGAGAGATGATGAGACAAATGGATAAACTACTATGTAGTACATACAAGTAAATACACTAGACGGACAGACAGATAACACACACGCTCTTCCTGATTGCAGCTCCGATACATGCACGTGGCCCACAGCAAACAGAGATAGTGGTCAGTTATTGGGCTCTAATCACAAGATACTATGGTGCAAACTCGGCAGCTTCTTCCCAGCATCTGTGTTACCCCAGGCAAACATAGGACATGCTCATCGTAACCCAAGTACCCCC